>MU786693.1:41899-158123 GCA_026770625.1 Nicotiana glauca | reverse complement strand
AATCTAGTTCACAAATTGACACATATGCCTTAGCAATGAAGTCCACAATTTACTACCTGAGCCTATTTAGGTTACCAATTCTCCTTTTGCAATTCTCTACTGCTACCCAATTACTCTTACTAGATTTTTGGTTTTTAAAGACATGCATGTACAATCCCACCTTGGGTTTTCAAGAATCAATGCATGGGAATTCCCCTTTTTGTTCAAATAGGAAAATCAATGGAAAAAAAAGTTGGGGATTTTTACCTGCAAGAACAGAAGTGAAGACAATACTTGAAATTTCCCAGGCTTTGGTGACTTTGAAAAACCAATTTGATGAAGATGGACTTTCTCTTATTTTGCTCAGAAAGTATGTTAAAATTTGGGGTATTTTATTAAAAAGGGGGTCGGGTTTGAAATTTTAGAAAATAGAAGCCCGAGCAAGATCTGCGGTCGCACTATGCGATCGCAGAGTTGAAATGCGGTTCGCAGATTGGACCGCAAAAATGCGCCCAAAACTCTGAAGGTCTGCCTCGGTCTGCGACAGGAATGCGGTCCGCATATCTGTTATGCGGTCGTATTTTGCACCGCATAATTGACCTCCACAAATTCTTGAGGAATTTATGCGACGATTATGCGATCCGCATATTGATTATGCGATCGCATAATGGACCGCATTTTCAACATCAATTTTGACAATCCTTCTGCTTCACTCTGCGGCAGAAATACGGTCCGCATAGCTGATCTGCGACCGCACCGCACCGCAGAATGACAATTCCTAACACATATTTGGACCTTGGCACTACGATCTACTAGGTTTTAAGCACAAAATTTTACGGGGCCTTACAATTTGTTTTGAAATCGGACCTCAAATCGAGGTCCAAATCTCCAAAATTTGAAAAACCCAGGCTCTACCCAAAACACCTAACTTCCCCCATCAAAACCCTTCATTTTGAGTTGAAATCATGTGAAAAGATGTTAAAGATTGAAGAAAATGAGTTAGAAATGACTTATAATCGATTTGGAGAAGAACTTTTCTTTAGAAAATCGCCCAAGAGAGTTTATGTTTTGAAAGGGTTTGAAAAATGAAAGATTTTCGGCTAAGTCATGAATTTGCCAGTCGTAGATGTCGCAATTGCAACCAGGGTTCACAATTGAGAACCCCTTAAAACCTGCTAATCTCGCAGTTGCTATCACTATTCACAATTGCGAATTTCCATTTGCGATGGGATAGTCGCATTTGCGACAAATAGGGATTTCTGGGGTTTTTTGGATTTGCGAGAAAATGCTCGCAATTGCGAGCAATGCTGGCCAGGGCATACTTCATAATTGCGAAGAGCCCCTCGCAGTTCCCAAGACTGATAGGATCGCAATTGCGACACCTAGCCTCGCAATTGCGAGACTAGAGCCTGCTATACATACCAGCTGAAACCTGCATTTTTCCTAAGTTCAATTCCGTTCTGTGGCCTATCCATAACTCACCCGAGCCCTCAGGGCTACAAACCTAACATGTACACTAACCTAAAAACATCATAAGACTTGCTCGTGCAATCCTATCACAAAAATAACATCAACAACTATGAATTTAGCATCAAAATCAAAGAAAATCTCAAGAACTTTTAAAGCTTCAAATTTTACAACTAAGGTTCTGAACCACATCATATGACCTCTGTTTCTTACCAAATTTTACAGGCTCGACTTAAATCACATATAAGACCTGTACTGGGTTCCGAAACTGAAATACAGGCCTGATACCATCAAATTCTAAATCACAGACTCTCCGAGCATACGCCTAAGTCCCATATTTTCCTACGGACCCTCCGAGACTGTCAAATCACGGGCCGGGTCAGTTTACCCAAAATATTGACCGAAGTCAGCTTAAATTTATTTTTAAAGCAAAATTTATCATTTTCAAAGATTTTCACATAATGGCTTTCCAGATACACGCTCGGACTATGCACACAAATCGAGTTGAGACAGAAAGAGGTTTTAAGGCCTCGGAACACATAATTTATTTCTAAAACAAGTGATGACCTTTTGGGTCATCACGTCTAAGGAGTTGAATCATATTCCATACTGAGTCCCAACCAGAAATCTTGTGAAACTTGAGGTCTTGTAAATGTGTAACAGGTTCGTTATCTGGTTCTGAATAGTAAGTTTGTTAGATCATCAAAACATAAAGTATAGTATTTATAACCAAAGTACATGTAACCTATCATTAACTCACTTTAACAGTTTTTGTTGGTAAGTTATTATTTAAAGCTAATTAACAATAGTATATTATCTATTTTTCTTATTTTATTATAATCTCTACAATTTGACGTGTACTTTTTGTATTATATTGAATTTCTAGAACTAAACTTGCACGCCCTATGATCAAACTCAAACAAAACTATAATTCACGTACATTTGCAATTGATGAAAAGTTTAGGTGGGATTCACGTTCTATTATACTCTTGAGAACTACATTATACGTATGGAATGGAAGTCTGATGGACCCATATTTGGATAAAATTGCGGCTGAATGACTGAAAAGGCAAACATAACCGTGTGAATGCCAAACAAAAATATTTAGTTGGAAGAGTATTTTAGGAAATAATCTGAAATGAGTTGGTTTTTTTGTCAAATCACTTTGACCGGAAGCTACTCACATTCCCCCTTATTAATAGAGTAATTTTCGGAAACCACTATTATTTAATGACTATTAACTTTCTATAACTACCATATACATAATTGCTTCCTATAGTTACTATTTAGTTGTTACGCGTATTCACATGTATTTGCGCCATGTAATTATGAATACAATACTAAAAAGCGCCTAAAATCATGGCAGTCCAGCTGTACGCGTATGTATTCACATGTAATCGGGCTGTTGTATTCATGAATAAAGCAGTAAAAAGTGACTAAAATCAAGGCAACCCAGCTGTACGCGCATGTATTCATAGCTATTTGCGCCATGTATCTATGAATACAGCAGCAAAAAAGGCCTAAAATCAGGGCAGTCCAGCTGCACGCGTGTGTATTCACATGTATTCGCTCCATGTATTGTTGAATATAGCAGCAAAAAATGCCTAAAATTATGGTAGTCCAGCTGTAAGCACATGCATTCACGTTGCTGTATTCATGAATACAACAGTAAAAAGCGTAAAAAATCAGGGCAGTCCTGCTGTACGCGCTTGTATTCACATGCATTCGCGCCATGTATACATAAATACAGTAATGGCAATCACCTTAAAAATAGGTATGTCATGTTGTCTAAGAGAGAGGAAAAATATAAATAGCGTATATGATGCCTTATTTAATGCCTCAATGGTAGACATACCATAAATACTTATTTTGCTATAAAATATAAAAAGTAGTTATTGAAAATAATATTTTAAAATAATTTGTGGTTGATAATAAATAGAGTGTATACCTTTGCTATAGGAGGTAAAATTTCCTAAAAACAATTGGGCTCCCTACTTTTCAATTTTATAACCCATATTTTAATTTATAACTAACTAGCCCAAAAATAATAGGTTAACATTCAACATCCAATTTCAATAGGTTCTGGAAATTATTATTTAATTTTAAAAAAAGATTTCTCAAGCTGTTAAATTAATTTTCGAATCAGTAATTGTGACTCAAATATTAGTTCAAGAAACTAAATCCATTTGGATAGTGAAAATTAGATTTAAAAAAAGCTTAAATATGTGAGTTTGAATTCCGAACTTGATTTTGTGAGAAATTTGGAGTGGGTGTTATTTAGACTTATTAGAAATAGTATAAAGTGGCTTTATATAAAATTTGAAGTCATTTAATGAAGATTTGGACTGGTTTTGAACAACAATTGCAACTGAAAATCGTGGAAAAAATTCGTCTATAGACGCTTGTATAAAGGTGTATAAAAGTATATAATAGTGTATGAGATGTGTTTATACACTCATATACACTATTATACAAGATTATACATAATTATACAAAAAATTAACTTTGTCTTCTTCCTTGCGTCCTTTCTAAAATTTAACTCAAATCTACTCTAAATTACTTCAAATTTAACTTTTGATCTCTTTTGATATTTTCAATCAACTGGAACAACACCCAATCTAAACAACTAACAAAATCAAAAAGTCCTATTTTCGAAAGTAAAGCTTTGAATGGCTGTCACGATACTAAACCCAGACCGGTCGTGATGGCGTCTCTCGTGAAGACAAGGCCAGCCGACATACACCCAATTCATTTTAAGCAATTAAAATAATACAAATTAAGTCTTTAACATAATAATAGTCCAAAAATAAAGGTGAATAATACAATTTGCGGAAAACAACACAGCCCGGCATCGGGGTGTCACCAGTCATGAGCATCTACTAACCGATTAAAAATAGGAAGAGTCTACATAGTCTATTATAGAACTAAAACAAGAGAAAATAAGATAGGGGGAGAAGCACTGGGCTGCGAACGCCGAGCAACTACCTAGTGAATCTCCGAACCGCCTGAGCTAGAAGAAATCAGCACTCGCTAGCGGGACCTGAAGCGCCTGGATCTACACATAGGGTGCAGGGAGAAAAGTGAGTACTCCGACTCAGTGATTAATAATAATAAATGAAGACTAAGTGGTAAGAAATCACGTAAAAACATAACAACATGCTATAAAGAGGCAGAGTAAAACCAGTAAAGTGCAATAAAATAGTGAAATCTCATGAAAACACCTTAGTTCAGTTTAAGCTTCTATAAAATACCTTTTTAACAGTTAAATAAGTAAATGATAGGCAGCTAGAAGAGATAAACACATAAAAACCGTCCCTCGAGCACAATACCAACAGAATCAGCCCCTCGGCCAACAACATGAAACAACACTAGCCCCTCGGGCTATATCTCATATCACACTGGGTACCCGCGCTCAAGCGCAATATCAAGCCATCTCGTGGCACAATCAATTGGCTATCGACCTCATAGCAACAAGCCACCTCGTGGCATACAATCTCAGGCCCACGGTCTTATAATCATAAATTAGTGTATTCACTGATGCGATGTGCAGCCTGACCCAAAAGTATCCTCACAACACAGGCCATTGGTCTTACTCAGTCAGAAATCTCTAAAAGCCACTCCGGCACAGTAAAATATGTTGTACAACCTAAAATATCATTTAAAGTATTAAAACAGAGTAAACATGGCTGAGTTATGAAAACAGTATAATATTGCATGACTGAGTACAGATATAAAATCAAAACAGTGAGGAAATAGTAGTAAAAATCTCCTAAGGGTCCAAATAGTTGGCACAAGGCCCAAATATGGCATTTAACCCAAAACATGATGATAGCAAATAGTTTTCAATCAAATACGCGGTAAAACAATCATTCGGGATGGACTAAGTCACAATCTCCAACGACGCACGACCCCACGCTCGTCATCTAACGTGTGCATCACCTCAATATAGCACAACGATGTGAAATCCGGGGTTTTATACCTTCAGGACAACATTTGAAATCATTACTCACCTCAATCCGGTCAAAACTCTAGCCCGCAATGCCTTTTCCCCTCGAATCAGCCTCAAATCGCATCGAATCTATCCAAAATCAGAATCACGATGTCAAAATATACTAAGGGAACGAAGCCCACGCAAAAATAATCAATTTACATCATAAATACCAAAATTAACCAAAACCCGACCCCCGAGCCCATGTCTCGAAATTCAATAAAATTTACATTAATAGATTCCTTATCTCCCCACGAGTTCATACATATCAAAAGTCCCAAAATCCGATCACAGATGGCCTCTCAAGTCCTCAAGTCAAGGTCTCCAATAGCAAGCCCTAGTTTTCCAAATTTTAACCCTTAATTTCCATTAGTCTTAGGCAAAATAAGTGAAATATTGCCATAGGATCGATTATTAGGTTCAAACATTACCTCCAGACAATATCCCCTGAACCCCTCTTCAAAATCTTCCAAAACGCTCCAAAACCGACTTGAAATGGTGAAGAATAACTCAAAAATCGCGAAGGAATGCTTTTATACCTCACACTTGCGGTCTAGCTACCGCTTCTGCAGTCCAAGACGCCGCATCTGCAGTCCTCACTTAAATCCCCAATTTCCGCATCTGCGATGCACAATCCGCACCTACGCCATCGCAGGTGCAGTTCCTCAACCGCTTTTCCGGTTTCTGCCTTCCTTGGCTCCTTCCGCTTCTGCGACTGTTCTACCGCATCTGCGGGGGTCGCACCTACGGTCTCCCAACCATAGATGCGGTTATGACAACAGACTTAGCTTCAACTGCTACATCCAACTTCCAAACTTTCTGCCAACATCCGAAATCACCCTGAGGCCCCCGAGACCTCAACCAAAAGCACCAAGAACCATATACTACTATCCAAACTTATACCAATCTTCAAAATACCTCAAATAACATCGAATCAACCAAAACACATCGGATTCAAGCCTAAGGTTCCCAAAATCTTCCGAGTTACGCTTTTGACCAAAAAGTCTACCAAACCACGTCCGAATGACATGAAATTTTGCACACACATCCCAAATGACACAACGGACCTACTGCAACTCCCAGAGTTCCATTTCAACCTCTATATCAAAATCTCACCTATCAACCGGAAAATGCCAAAATTCCAAATTCGCCAATTCAAGCCTAAATCTATTTCGTACCTCCAAAACACATTCCCACCACGCTCCTACGTCCCAAATCACCTCTCAAAGCTATCCGAACCATCAGAACTCACATCCGAGCCCTCTAACACATAAGTCAACATCTGGTTGACTTTTCCAACTTAAGCTTCCTCTAAAGAGACTAAGTGCCTCAAACCTTACCAAAACATTTCCGAACCCGAGCTAACCAACCCAGTCATACATAGAACCGATAAACAAAGAAATAAGAAGCAAAATTGGGGGAAATAGAGCGGTAACTCATGAGACGACTGGTCGGGTCATCATATTATCCCCCTCTTAAATAAACGTTCGTCCTCGAACGAGTTAAGAAACGTACCTGAAGCCTCAAACAGGTGAGGATATCTACTTTGCATTTCCCGCTTGGTCTCCCACATAGCCTCCTCCATGAGCCGACCTCTCCACTGTACTTTCCCTGAACCGTGCTGAATCCAGATAAAAATTACAGGTCTGTTTACCCGAAATATTGACCGAAGTCAACTTAAATTTAATTTTAAAGGCCAAATTAGCATTTTCATCACATTTCCACATAAAAGCGTTCCGGATATACGTTCAGACCATGCATGCAAATTGAGGTGAGGAAAAAGGAGGCTTCTAAGGCCTCGGAACACAGAATTTACTTGTAAATCTAGTAATGAACTTTTGGGTCATCACAAACTAAAAAAATAAAATATATTTGTCCCCTATTTGAATTTGTCACGACCCCAAATACAAGTCGTGATGGCGCCTATCACATTACTAGGCAAACCAACTCAAACATTAATTCACAACCCTTTTTCCTTATAATAACCCATTTTTCTAACACAAGTTTAAATACTAAATTTTTATGATAAGCGTTTAAAACAACAAAACATATGCGGAAGTCAAATAAACATGAAACTACACAACCCAAAATATCTGGTGTCACGAGTCTAGAGCCTCTACTACATAACTGACTGTTTGATCCAACTTAAGTCTAGAAAATGCGGAAAAGAGCAAGATAGGGAGGAGAAAACAGGGCTGCGGATGCCATCAAACCCTGGATCAGCTGAGGACCCTCACTCTGCCTCTCGGGCACCTAGATCTGCACACAAGGTGTAGGGAGTAACGTGAGTACGCCAACTCAGTAAGTAAATAAGGACTGAAAGCAGTGATGAGCAGTTAAAATCATATAACTAAATAAACAACAGGATAACAGGTCAACTTCATAGTATAAAACCAGTTTCGTCATAAAATAATCAATTTAAGTTAAAACACTTAAAATTATATACTTAGCGATTTTTTCAACAGAGGTTTATTTTAAAAGAAGAGTGAATTAGTGAAAAATATCATAACTGGGCCCCTCGAGCAAAGTGTCACTCAGAATATGGCCTCTCGGGCAGCCTCTCAGTCACTCGTGACTCAACTCTTGTCACTCAGTACTCACTCACAGCACTCAGGCTCATTAGTATCTCAAAATAATAGAAATCACAATTACCGCTGCGGTGTGCAGCCCGATCCATAATTTAAAGTAGACTACACTCACTGGGGGTGTGCAGACTCCGGAGGGGCTCTTACAGATCAAGCGTCATATCGCTGCGGCACGCAGCCCGATCCTCTCTCTCTCTATATATATATCGCTGCGGCGTGCAACCCCATCCACATAGGTATCGCATGCGGCATGCAGCCCGATCCATAACTCACACATATATAAATATACTCACAATTAGGTTCCTAACCTCTCGGGCACAACAGTGGAAATTAGGGAACTCAGTCTAAACAGTCCTCACATTTAGAAGCGAAGTGATAAAACTAGTTTTAAACATTTAAACAGGTAAAACATGACTGAGGATATGCTTTTAGCAAGTAAAGTGAGGAAAAACAGTCAAAATGCCCCTAACGGTCTCTACAGGTAGGCACAAGGCCCCAAACATGGCATACATCCCATGATACAGTATAAATGACTAAAATACGGAATAATATAAGATTTCCAAATCAAATACGATGCTTAAAAGTTGCTACGGAACGGACCAGGTCACAATCCCTACCGGTGCACGCCCACACGCTCGTCACCTAGCATGTGCGTCACTGCATTTTTCAAAATAAATCAAATACCAGGGTTTTATACCCTCAGCTCCAGATTTACAATGGTTACTTACCTCAAACTGGTGAAAATACTACTTCGCGATGCTTTTTCCCCTTGAATCGGCCTCCACTCACATTGAATCTATCAAAAATCAGAATCACAGCGTCAAAATATGCTAAGGGAACAAAGCCCAAGCGAAAACAATCAAATAATACCAAAAATCCTGAAATTGGCCAAATCCGACCCCCAGGCCCACATCTCGAAACTCGAAACTCAACGGAATCCTTATCCTCCCACGAGTCCATACATACCAAGATCATTGAAATCGGAGTCCAAATGACCTCTCAAATTCTCATTTTAAGGTCTCTTAATCTCAAGCCCTAATTCCTCAATTTTACGCTTAGATTCTATGATTTATAAGGTAGATTTCAAAATAGAATTAAATTTTAAGTCCAAGAATATTACCTCCAAGTGATTCCCCTTGAATCCCTCTTCAATCCACTTCAAATAGCACAAAAAACGACCAACAATGGAAGAAATAAACCCTGAATTCGTGGACAAGATGACCTTTTTAACCTTCTGCCCAGTCTTGAAATCCTTATTCGCGAATGCGGTCAAAGCCTCGCATTCGTGAAGCACAAAATAACCTTGACCAAAATTCCTCTTTCGCGATCGCGACCACCACATCACGAACATGATGCTTTACTCAGACAGACCTTCGCAATCGCATTCCACCTATCGTGAACACGATGAATTAAGCTCCCCTGAAGCTCAGCCGCCTACTTCTTCTACGCGAACGCGACAACACCCCTGCGAACGCGATGCACAGATGCCCAGCCTTCGCGAACGCGGAGCTTTCCTCGAGAATGCGAAGGCTAAATTTCCAGCTTCCTCAACTGACCCTTCACGAATGCAAGGGTCCACTCGCGATCGCTAACAGTAAAATACCTGCAACAGCTGAAACCAAAATCTGAAGTCTCTTCAACATAAAATGATCCGTTCAACCCTCCGAATCTCACCCGAGGCCACCGGTACCTTAACAAAAGGCACCAACATATCCCAAAACCTTATTCAAACTTGTACCAATCTTCAAAACACCTCAAAGAACATCAAAACAACCAAAACACATCAAATTCAAGCCTAAGTTACCAAAATCTTCCGAATTTCGCTTTTGATAAAAAATGACCTAAAATTTTTCAAAACATCCCAAATGACACAACAGAACTACTACAAATCTCGGAATTCCATTCCGACCCCTATATCAAAATCTCACCTACCAACCGGAAATCGCCAAAAATCTATTTTCGCCAATTCAAAGCCTAAATCTACACTGGACCTTCAAAACTCATTCCGATCACACTTCTAAGTCCCAACTCACCTCCCAAAGATAAACGAACCATTGGAACTATCGTCTGAACCGTCTAACAGATAAGTCAACATTCGACTGACTTTTTCCGACTTAAGCTTCTCGAAAGAGACTAAGTGTCTCAAACCTTACCAAATCCTTTCCGAACCCTAACCAATCAAACTGATCACATATAGAATCGTCATACAATGCAATTAGAAGCAAAAATGGGGGAAACAGAGCGGTAAATCATGAG
The DNA here is from genome assembly GCA_026770625.1 of Nicotiana glauca. Taxonomy (NCBI): domain Eukaryota; kingdom Viridiplantae; phylum Streptophyta; class Magnoliopsida; order Solanales; family Solanaceae; genus Nicotiana; species Nicotiana glauca. Next base: position 147,848 of record MU786693.1, on the reverse strand, counting down.
ACGACTGGCCGGGTTATCACATCCCCCCCAACTTAAACAAACATTCGTCCTCGAACGAGTCAAGAAACATACCTAAAGCCTCAAACAGGTGAGGATATCTGTTCTGCATCTCCCGATCGATATCCCAAGTAGCCTCCTCCACGGATCGACCTCTCCACTGCACTTTCACTAAAACTATATACATTGACCTTAACTTTCGAACCTGGCGACCCAAAATAGCTACTGGCTCCACATTATAAGTCAAATCATCATCCAACTGAACAATTCTGAAATCTAAAACATGAGACGGATCCCTAATATACTTCCGGAGCAAAGAAACATGAAATACGGGATGCACACTCGACAAGCTAGGTGGCAAAGCAAGCTCATAAGCCACCTCCCCAATCCTCCGAAGCACCGTAAAAGGCCCAATGAACCGAGGACTCAATTTCTTCATCTTCATAAATCTCATAACACCCTTCATGGGTGAAAGCTTCAACAGAACCTTCTCGCTAACCATGTGGGAAAAATCCTGAACCTTCCTATTAGCATAGCTCTTCTGCCTCGACTGCGCTGTATGAAGCCTCTACTGAATCACCTTCACCTTTTCTAAAGCATCCTGCGCCAAGTCTGTCCCCTATAATCTAGCCTCACCAGGCTCAAAACAACCAACCCTTCATCTACACCGCCTTCCATACATATCCTCACACAGTGCCATCTGAATACTCGACTGGTAGCTGTTGTTATAAGAAAACTCTGCAAGCGGTAGGAACTGATCCCATGACCCTCCAAAATCAATGACACAAGCACGCAACATGTCCTCCAATATCTGAATAGTGCGCTCGGACTGCCTGTCCGTCTGAGGGTGAAAAGTTGTGCTCAACTCTACCTGAGTACCCAACTCTCGCTGTATAGACCTCCAAAACTGCGAAGAAAATTGAGTGCCCCTATCTGAAGTGATGGAAACAGGGACACCATACAAACGAACAATCTCCCAGATATAGATTTCTGCTAGCCGCTCTAAATAATAGGTAGTACACACAGGAATAAATTGCGCGGACTTGGTCAGCCGATCCACAATCACCCAAATAGCATCGAACTTCCTCAAAGTTTATGGAAGTCCAGTTACAAAGTCCTTAGTGATCTCTCCCACTTCCACTCGAGAATATCAATCCGCTGAAGCAAATCGCCCGATCTCTGATGCTCATATTTCACCTGCTGACAATTGAGACACCGAGCTACAAATCCCACAATGTCTTTCTTCCTTCTTCTCCAACAATAATGTTGCCTCAAATCCCGTGGAGCATCGAAACATGAAACACCGGATGAACTCCTGCTAAGCTGGGAGGCAGGGAAAACTCATAAGCAACCTCCCCAACACGCCGCAATATCTCAAAAGGGCCAATAAATCTCGTACTCAACTTCCCTTTCTTCCAAAATCTCATAACGCCCTTCATAGGCGAAACCCGAAGCAAAACCCGCTATCCAACCATATAGGAAACATCACGAACCTTTCGGTCCACGTAACTTTTCTGTTTGGATTGGGATGTACGGAGTCTATCCTGAATCACCTTAACCTTCTCCAAAGCATCCTAAACCAAGTCTGTGCCCAATAATCTAGCGTCACCCGACTCAAACAAAACCATCGAAGATCTACACCGACCGCCATATAAAGCCTCATACGATGCCATCTAAATGCTGGACTGATAACTATTATTGTATGCAAACTCCACCAATGACAAGAACTGATCCCAAGACCCTCCAAACTCAATCACATACGCACAAAGCATATCCTCAAGAATCTAAATAGTGCGCTCAGACTGTCCATCCGTCTGAGGGTGAAATTCTGTACTCAATTCCACCCGAGTACCCAACTCATGCTGAATGGCCCTCCAGAACTGTGATTTGAACTGAGTACCTCTATCTGAAATGATGGATACTGGAATGCCATGCAGACGAATAATCTCCTGGATATAAATCTCTGCCAGACGCTCCAAAAAATAGGTGGTACATACCGGAATAAAATGCGCGGACTTGGTCAGCCGATCCACAATAACCCAAATGGCATCGAACTTCCTCAAAGTCCGTGGGAGCCCAACTACAAAGTGCATGGTGATCCGCTCCAACTTCCACTCCGGAATCTCTATCTGCTGAAGCAACCCACCCGGTCTCTAGTTCTCATACATCACTTGCTGACAATTGAGGCACCGAGCTACAAACACAACTATATCTTCTTCATCCACCTCCACCAATAGTGCTATCTCAAATCCTGGTACATCTTCGCGGAACCCGGATGGATGGAATACTTCAAACCGTGGGCCTCCTTTAGAATCAACTCTCGAAGCCCATCAACATTAGGTACACAAACCTGACCATGCTCCTCAATACCCCATCATCACCATAGTCACATCTCTGTCACCACCATGCAAAACCTTGTCTTTGAGGACAAGCAAATAAGGGTTATCAAACTGCCGCTCCAGGATATGATCAAACAAGGAAGACCGAGATACCACACAAGTTAGAACCCGAATAGGCTTAAAAAAGTCTAATCTCACAAACTGACTGGCTAAGGCCTAAACATCCATCGCCATGGGCCTCTCTACTGTTGGTAAATAAGCCAAACTCCCCAAACTCTTTGACCAGCGGCTCAAAGCATCAACCACCACATTGGCCTTGCCCGGGTGATACAAAATAGTGATATCATAGTCCTTCAATAACTCTAGCCATCTCCTCTGATGCAAATTACGATCCTTCTGCTTGAACAGATCCTGCAGACTCCGGTGATCAGTATAAATCTCACAAGGCACACCATACAAATAATGACGCCAGATCTTGAAGGATTGAACAATAGCAGCTAACACAAGATCATGGACAAGATAATTCTTCTCATGTATCTTCAACTGTCTGGATGCATAGGCAATCACCCTACCGTCCTGCATCAATATCCAACCAATGCCAATCCTCGAGGCATCACAAGAGACAATATAAGACCCCGAACCTGTAGGCAATATCAAAAGTAGAGCTGTAGACAAAGCTGTCTTGAACTGGGTCAGTCTGGCCATAGGTGCTGCAATAGATGAAAGCCCCTCAAGAAATCGACGGTAATAACCTGCCAAGCCAAGAAAATTGCAATATCTGTAGTTGAGAATGGTCTCGGCCAACTCTGCACTACTTCCAATTTCTTCGGATCCACCTTTATCCCTTCACTAGAAAACACGTGACCCAAGAATTCCATGGAATCCAACCAAAACTCACATTTTGAGAACTTAGCATATAACCTCTTCTCTCTCAGATTCTGAAGCACAGTCCTCAGGTTCTTCTCATGATCTTCCCTGATCTGGGAATACACTAGAATATCATCAATAAAAACAATGATGAATGAGTCAAGATATGGCCGAAACATACTGTGCATCAAATGCATAAAGGCTGCTGGGGCATTGGGCAGCCCAAATAACATAACAAGGAACTCTTAATGACCATAGCGAGTCCTGAAAGCAATCTTCGGTATATATGGCTCCCGAATCTTCAATTGATGGTACCCTAAACACAAGTCAATCTTAGAAAACACTCGTGCACCTTGTAGCTGGTCAAACAAATCATCAATACGAGGCAAAAGATAACGGTTCTTCAATGTAACTTTGTTCAGCTGGTGATAATCAATGGACATATGCATAGAACCATCCTTCTTCCTTACAAACAAGACAAGAGCACCCCAAAGTGATACACTGGGCCTAATAAAACCCTTATCAAGCAATTCTTGTAACTGATCCTTCAAATCCTTTAACTCATGAGAAGCCATACGATACGGAGGGATAGAAATCGACTGAGTGCATGGCAACAGATCAATGTCAAAATCACTATCTCTATCGGGCAGCATGCCCCGAAGGTCAGCTGGAAACACATCAGAAAAATCTCGTACTACTGGCACTGAATCAACAGAAGGGGTATCAATACTGACATCTCTCACATAGGCTAGACACGTATCATACCCCTTCTCAACCATTCGCTGAGCCTTAAGGAAAGAAATAACTCTACTGGGAGTGTGATCTAAAGTACCCCTCCACTCAACATGTGGTACACCTGGCATAGCCAGCGTCACAGTTTTAGCGTGACAATCAAGAATCAAAATCAACCATGCTGAGAAACAATAAATTGTTTGTGGTCTCAAAACCATTAAGAGCAACCAAACACGACCGATAAATGCAGTCCACAACAAGAGAATCTCCCACAGGAGTAGAAACATAAATATAGAACTTAAAGAATCCCGAGATACACCCAAATGCAGAGCAAAATAAGAAGACATATAAGAATAAGTGGAGCCTGGATCAAATAGAACTGATGCATTTGTTTGACAAATAAGGACAATACCTGTAATGACAGAATCATAGGCAACAACCTTGGTACGAGTAGGACTGGCATAGTATCTGGCCTGGCCTCCCCTTTCTAAGACGACCTCTACTACCCCGACCTCTACCTCTAGCTGGCTGAGCAGGTGGGGTAGCAACTAGTGCTGTGATCATAGCCTGAGAACTCTACCGGAGCGCACTGTGGCTGAGAAGTCTATGGGGGCGCACCCTTCCTAATTCTAGCTCAATCCCTCACCACATGGTGTGTGTCACCACACTCAAAACAAGCTCTGGGAGGACGTGGTGGTTATGACTGGCTCGAGCCAAGTCTGCTGGACTGACCTTTGAAACCACCCCGTGCAGGAGGCGCACTAGATACTGGAGGTGCATAATAAGGCTCCTGAGGCCTAGGAGGAGCTGGAATACCACTGGCTGCTGGAAGAGATGAATCAATAGGGAGACTCATATTACCCTTACCATAATGACCTGCAGCTGGGGCACGAGCACCAGAATAATGGCCCGACTCTCAAGACCTCTTGACCTTCCACTCCTCTCTCTCTCTAGCATGCATACCCTCAATCCTCCTAGCAATGCTCACCACCAGCTGATAAGAAATATACATATCCAACTCACGAGCCATGCTAGACCTGATGCTGGGAATAAGCCCCTCAATAAACTGGTGAACCCTCTCGCGAACAGTAGTAACCAAGGCTGGTGCATGTCTAGCCAAGCTAGTGTAACGAACAAGATACTCTTAGACATTCATAACACCCTGGCGCAAATGCTCAAACTCCGTATGCCATGCGTCCCTGAGGCTCTAAGGAACATACTCTCTAAGGAACATATCTGAAAACTGAGTCCAAGTCAAGGAAGCTGCCTCATCTGGACTGTCTAACTCATAAGTACGCCACCACTCATAGGTGGCCCCTCAAACCTGGAAGGTAGTAAAGGAAACCCCGCTCGATCCTGAAATATCAATGGTACGAACAATACGGTGGCACTCATCTAGAAATTCCACAACATCCTCTGATGCTAGACTACTAAATACAGGAGGCTTATACTTCTTGAACCTCTCAAGCCCCCGCTGCTCATCCTCGGAAGCTGCTGCCCTATCCTTGGGCTGATCTGGAACTATGGGCTGTACCAGAATAAACTTTGGGACCTGATCAACATGCACTCACTACTCAAAAGTGCAGGCGGCGGGAGTCTGTACTCCTCCCCCAGCCTGGCATATGGCTGCAGCAAGGCGTAGCAACCCTGCCTGAGCCAAAGTGGTGTGCATGCTCATGAACTATGCAAGAGTCTCTTGGAGTGCTGGCGTGGTAGTAGCAGTAGGCATATCAGGTGCCTAGGCTCTGATTGGCACTGCTGGTGGCTCCTCGGTGGCAGATCACGCGGGTGCTCTAGCTGCATTGCATGCGTGTTCTCGGCCTCTACCCCAGCCCCATCCTCTAACGACTGTAGTAGGGGGCGCGAGTGCCTGATCATATCGGGTAGCACGTGTCCTCATCATCCGTGAGAGAATAGATGACAGAAGTTTAGAATTGTGATATCAAAATCTTGCATGACAAGGAAATCAAATGAAGTGGAATTTTCCTAACAGTTACATAGCCTCTCCTAGATAAGTACAGGCATCTCTGTACCGATCAACGATACTCTAATAAACCGACTTGTGATTCATGAATCCTATGAACCTAGAGCTTTGATACCAACTTGTCACAACCCTGGTTCTACCTCCATGAACCATCATGATGGCACCTAGTCTCTACGACTAGGTAAGCTTTATAATGCATAAAATAAACCAATTTGCGAAAGAAATCGTTAAAAACCAAAATAGTGAAATAAAATAGTGTTTAAAAGTGCCGCTCGGCATACATAATATCAACTCTCAAAACTAATATCATTTCCCCAATACCCGGAATCTCATGATCACAAGCCTTTGAATGTCTACAAGGATCTAACTCCAGAATGTCTAACAAAGAACAAAAGTACAGAAGGGTTAATACAAAAGGGAGAGTAGAAAGGGACTCTTTGGTCTGCGGACGCGGCAGATATACCTTGGAGGCTCTACAAGCGCCTTGCCTCACGAGTGATAAGTCTGAGTGGAGGTATTGGATCTGCACATGAAAAGCATGCGCAAAAAGGGCATGAGTACACCACAGTGGTACTCAGTAAGTGCCAAGCCTAACGTCGGTCGGGTAGTGACGAGGAAGGTTAGGGTCCTACTGACATAAAATAAAATATGAGGTATAACAGTATAAGGTAAAATAGTACAGTTGAAAGATAACAGTAAGATTTATTACAAGATAATAAGGATAACAATAACTGAAACACAGACAAAAGAAATCACAAGAAATACCACTTTTCACAAAGATAAATATCTGGGGATCTCTCAATATCCTGAGGATCTCTTGGTATCCTCAATATATGCTAAGGATCTCTCGGTATCCCGAGGAGCTCTTGGTATCCTCAATATACGTGCTAGGGATCTCTTGGTATCCTGCACTTTAGCTCAAATCATAAATACATAAAGGGGATCTCCCGATATGCCGTCCCGTAGTCCCAAAGTAAAACACACAACAATAGCAGAAGGAATACTCAATAAAACACAACATCATACCAAAGTAATACGGGCAATTCTAACCTAGCATGCTTCACGCAATACAAATAAGGCGGTTAAAGCAAATAAAGCAATTAAGTCAATTAGACATGCTTCACTAAGCTAACAGCAGGCTTAAATTCCAAGTAGTATAACCAGCAAGAAAAACACAATTTAAGTTATTTTATTGAAAATAGGAGTTTCAACAATTAACACAAGTACGTACTCGTCAGCTCACGTACAAGGCGTATTGTCATAATACCAATCCTAAGGGGAATGTACCCCCCCCTACAAGGTTAGGCAAGCCACCTATCTCGAACCAGCTCAAAATCAACCCGAGACCACGCTTTTGCCACGAGTACTCGACTCCAAATGGTCCGAATCTATTCAATTCAATTGCATAATGTAAATAACACTTGAAGTAACTGATTCTACAAATAATTCTAAGCTAATATGCGAAATTAGGTAAATGACCAAAACGCCCTCGAGCCCAGGTCTCGGAATCAAGTAAAATTTATATTTTCAGAATCCTCATACTCTCACGAGTTCATGCATACTAGAAGTAAAAATATCGGACCTCAAATGGTCTCTCAAATCAACACTTAAAGGTCTCTAATTAATCAATCCCTAACCCCTAAATTACCACTGATTTTCCTTAAATTTTCCTTCTTACAATGATAAACATCACCTCAATAACGAGTTTAAGGACCAAAGACCTTACCCTAATGAATTCCTCTGAACGCCTTGAAAATACTCCCCAAGGCTTCTTCCCATTTGAAAAGAGGTGAAAATAACTCAAATTCGCGAAGGCAACTATTTATATGTTCTGCCCAGTGAATTCGCTTCTATGGTCCCGCTTTTGCGGAACAAAAGTCACATATGTGACAATTCACTAAAGGGGGGCTTTCGCACCTACGACTCCTTTACCGCAGATGTGGTGCTGCTTCTGAGGTGCTCTAACCGCATCTGCGGTCAATTGCCTTCCATCCTCAAACCGCTTCTGCCATCTCTCACCTGGGGTCCCCAAGCCGCAGGTGCGGTTATCACAGTAGACCAAAGACTTCAGCTGCAAACTCCAACTTTCCAACTTCCCGTTAACCACTCGAAATCATCTAGAGGCCCCTAGGACCCCAACCAAAAGCACGGACAAGTCACATACCACTGTCCAAACTTATGCAAATCTCCACAACAGCTCAAACAACAACGAATCAACCAAATAGCATTGAATTCAAGCCTAAGAACTTCAAAAACTCTCAGAATACGCTTTCGATCAAAAAGTCTATCAAACCTCATCCGAATGGCCTGAAATTTTGCACACACGTCACATTCAACACTACGAAGCTACTCCAACTCTTTGAATTCCATTTCGACTCTCGGATCCAAATCTCAGTATCAAATTTGAAACTTCAAAAATTCAACTTTCGGCATTTCAAGCCTAAATTAGCTACAGACCTCCAAAACACTCTCCGAACATGCTCCTAAACCCAAAATCACCAAACGGAGCTAACGGAACTATCAGAATTCCATTCCAAGGTCGTCTTCAGACCGTTCCGACTACAGTAAAATTTCTGAAGCTTAAGCTCTCATTTAGGGACTAAGTGTCCCAAAACTCTCCGAAACTCCAAATAATTCATCCCTGTAACTCACAATAGCAGAAACAAACATGGGGAAAGTAGTTAACAGGGGATCGGGACGTAAATTCTTAAAATGACTAGCTGAGTCATCACATGGGGAAACCACTAAGTTGATGCCATATTCTATGTTTAAAACTTTGGGTATTGGGCAACCAAGTCCCGATCCCGCATCAACCCCCAAGCATCCGCTTCTACAGAACATATCAGGCTTTCGTAGGTGTGCACCTGGCCCCAGCCTTGCGCACCTGAGAACCCAAGCATGGCTTGCCATTTCCACTTCTATGATCACTTGACCACATCTACATGCTCACACATGCGAACATTTCCTCGCAGGTGAGATTGCACTATATTTGAAACTCCAAACAGTCCCTAAAGTCCAAAACTAAGTCTGATTCGCACTCTAGGACACCAGGACCCCATCCAATTACACCAATGCATCCAACAATATAATACAGACTCGCTTATGCAATTAAATACTAAAATGACATCCATAATCACAAATTAGACATCAAGAAATTGAAGCATTAAAAACAGTATATTTTATACTATACCTTCTTTGTTTTCATTGACTGCATCCTGCTTCCGATCACTATCACCTTATACTTTTTCTTCACATCTCCATTGTGGTGATGTTGCAGCAAAAAGTTCAAATAATATGATATTATGTATAAAACAACCAAAAAAAAAAAAAAGAAAACAAAACAAACAATAAGTACTAGTATACCTCTAATGTGCTCTTCTTTATTGAATCAATTGCATTGAACACCTCAACAAATTTCTCAGCAAGATATTTTTTAAAACCACTAGTTCTTCCTTGTATTCCTTCTTCAATAATGCTACTTCTTTCTTCAATTCAACTTGGCCATCTTGAAAAATCTTAAACTGAACATACCACTCACTATCTTTAGTTGGTGGGTCAACAGAGGCTTTACCTATACTTCAATGTTGGTTACGAATGTTTTCCACCACCTTTTTCTTCAAATCATTTCTAGCTTCATTTTTTATTTTTTGTTTTCCAGATGTAGAATCAACTAGGTCATTATTTGCTGTCTTCACATTAGAATATTTTTTTAATTTTCCAGTTGTAGCACTGTTAGAGACATTGTCCATCATCTGCATCTCCAAATCATTAGCACCGATACTTTTATTTTTGATGTTTCATTAGCAGCTTTCCCTTGCTTTTTCAAATTATTACCATCTTTCTCCTTATTTTCCAAAACATTAGAAGCTTTCCACTTCCTTTTTGCATTCACAGCAATCATCATTTTGCACTGTGTTTTTAAAGTCTCAGGTGGATGATCAACAAAATCATCATCTGAACTAACGTGTTTCTTGTCAACATTATTCGCTGTCTCATTTTCAAGAGACATATTCCTTAAATTCAACTACATAAACATACATTTTACTAAATTTTAGTAACAAAATTAAATATAGCAAAATTAACTCTTAATACATGAGAAAACAAAAAAGAAACTAATTTACCTTCTCAGAAGGTAAGCCATATAGCTTGTCATTTAGAAACTTTAGAAAGAATTTTATAAGTTTAGGTTAAAGTGCATTTTAGTATTATCGAGGTTTGTTTGGGATTCCGAACTGGGAAAAGCTCTATACGGTGATTCTGGTATTGGGAACGTGGTCTGAAGTTAATTCGGAGGTCCATAGGTCATTTTGAAGTCATTTGGCTAAAGATAGAAATTTGAAGGTTTTTGAGAATTTTGACCGGAAGTGGGCTTTTTTATATTGGGGTCGGAATCTGATTCCGTAAGTTGGGGTAGGTTTGTAATGTCAAATATGACTTGTGTGCAAAATTTGGGGTCAATTGGATGTGATTTTTATATGTTTCGGCATCGAATGTTGAAGTTTGAATTTCTCAAGTTCATTGAGTTTGATTTGGGGTGTGATTCATGATTTTAGCGTTGTTTGATGTGATTTGAGACCTAAAGCAGGTATGCATTATGTTTTGGGATTGGTTGGGGTCCTGAAGGCCTTGGGTGGTTTCCGGATGGTTAATGAATCAAAGTTGGAATTTGAAGAAGGACTGAAGTAGCTGGTATCTGGTGTAACCGCACCTGCGAGGATTTGACCGCAGGTGCGGAGCCGAAGAAGAGGCTAGGAGGGACGCAGATGTGGTGCTAAGCCAGAAGTGAAGAGACCGCATATGCGGTCATGTAGCCACATAAGCGGGACCTCCCTTGCGGTGGTTGAGGCGCATAAGCAGAAAGGGAAGTCTGGTGAGAAACCACAGAAGCGGGTAGTAGGTCGCACCTGCGGAATCGCAGAAGCGGCCAAGTGACCGCACGTGCGGAAATGCTAGAGGCTGTAAGGTTTTTTTAAGTCAGCGGTTGGGTTCATTTCAACCCCATTTTCACTATCAAACATGAGGTAAGTTAATTCCACCCCTTGTGAGTTAAATAGCTGATATTATTACGGATTTAAGCAAGAAAAATTGGTAGAAACTTGTTGTTTTGGTGGAAAGAACTAGGATTGTTATTTTTGGATTTTGACCACGATTTTGGGCATGAAACTAGGAGTAAATTAAATATTTGAGTTCGTGAGGTTATGGCTAAACTTTATCTTCAAAAAATTTCTGAATTTGGGCACGTGGGTCCGGGGGCAATTTTATCAACTTTTCGATCGGGGTTTCGAATTGTTATAAATTGGATTATAATCAGTAATTGAACATATATTAATGGATTTTCATAATTATTGGCTAGTTTTGGAGCATTTAGAATCGATTCGAGTCTTTGGAAGGGCGTGGAATGTCGGTTATGGATCTTCGGAGCGAGGTGAGTGTCCTTTCTAACCTTGTAAGAGGGAATTGTCCCCATAGATAAAATAATTGGTTATGTGCTCCTATTTGTGGGGGATACATACGCAAGAGGTGACGAGAGTCCGTGCATAGCTACTAATGTGTAAGTCCAGGTAGTCTAGGACCCAAAAACATGCTATACTTGGAATATCTATAACCTTATTGACAGTTGAATTGCTTAAATCCTATCGAGTTGGTAAATGAATTTCTAAAAGGATTAAAATTCATTTTCTTAAATCGTTGAAAGAGAATTGGCTTTTATTTGGATAAATGTTCCCCGATAAATTTTTAATTTGTTGTTTGAATGTGTGTATCTATGTGTGCCCGCGTCGCATGTATGATTCGTGAGCGGGGTGTTTGTTTATTTATGTTGAGCATTTCGCATGTATGATTCGCGAGCGAGGTAATAGATGCATCTATGGTTCGCGCCGTTTGACCCTCGGCAGTGCACATTTTACATTTATGTTGAATCGGACCGTACTTCTCGGCATGATATGTGCAAGCTTGTATATGATTTGAATCTAAGGGCCATTCTACTCATATAACATCATCTCTACGCGGAACCTCAACACATAAGAAATTCACAGAGCCGTCTCATAACTCACATGACGCAATATATCATTATATGAAATAATTGACAACGAAATAATACCCCGACTACTCTTCCATAAGAAGCGCATTGCTGAAATAAACACATATGGCCTGATATAGAGCCCATATACACATTTAAATCCATCCACAAACCTCAAGCTGATTCTGATCGCACTGAACTAGGCTAATAACCTTTCAAAGGTCCATAATAACTCCCTTTTTTTCTCATAACACACAAGAACAACCATCATACTCGGACTAATCCTCCACAGTCCACAACCCAATAAACCGAGTGCCCTCTAGGCATGAATTCTCAATTTAACGACTGTCACGACCCCAGTTCGCCCTCCTTGAACCATCGTGATGGCACCTAGTCCCTATGACTAGGTAAGCCTAACAATGCAGAAGATAAAAAAACTTGCGGAAGAATAATTAAAAATCAAAACTAACAGAATGAAACAATATTTAAAATGCCGCTAGGCATATACAATACAACTTCTCCAAAAACTAATACACTTTCCCAAAACCCTGAATCTCATGAAACCACAAGCCTTAGAATATGTAACAGTGTCTAACTCAAGAATATCTAACAAAGAAACGAAAACACAGAAGGGCTGATACTAGAAAGCGAGAATAGAAAGGGACTCCTCGGTCTGCAGACACAGAAGATATACCTTGAAGTCTCTGTAGCAGTCGCCTCGCCTCAAGGGTGATAGGACTGAGTAGAAGTACCTGGATCTGCACATGACAAAAATGCGCAGAAAGTGCATGAGTACACCACAGCGGTACTCAGTAAGTGCCAAGCCTAACCTCGGTCGGGTAGTGACGAGAAAGGTCAGGGCCCTACTAAGGTTAAATAAAATATAAGATATAACACCATAGAATAAGACAGTATAACTGAGTGCAACAATAAGAAGTAACCAAAATAGAAGAACAACAACAACTAGAACAGAAACAAGATAATAACGGAAAGGAAATACAGCTCAACGCAGAGATAACAACTGGGGATCATCCAGGATACCGTCCTATAGTCCCAATCACAAATATCCAGTGGATCTCCCAGGATATCGTCACATAGTCCATCATATATATCCGAAGGATCTCCCGGGATACCGTCCCGTAGTCCAACTGTCAATGCGCGGGGATCTACAGGAATCCCGATTTGTAGTCCCAAATTCGAATTTAAAGGATGGATTTAAGCATAGATTCGTGGAAAACAATAAAAAACGAGTAAGAATCACTTACCCAAAACACCCAGGTGAAAATCCCTCTCAAAATTGCCTATCCCGAGCTCCCAAATCAATTTTTCCAAGTTTTTGAACAACCCTCAGATCTGTCCCCTTTTCTGCCCAGTTGTTCCGCTTCTGCGGTCAAGAGACCGCATCTGTGGTCCTGTTTCTGCGAGGACTTCATTGCATCTGCGACTTTCACTTAAAGGCCAAATTTTGCTCCTGCGGTTAACCATCTGCAGGTGCGATACCGCTTCTGTGGTAAATTACCAGCATCCACGAAACCTGCTGGTCCTCCCCAAATCCGCATCTGCGCTTGCTCCGCCGCTTCTACGACTCTGCACCTGTGGAACCCAAACCGCAGGTGCAGTTGTGATAGAAAACCAGCTGAAGTTGCCAATTCCAGATCCAAAATTCCTTCCGTTAACCATCCGAAATTATCTCGTGGTCCCCGGGACCTCAACCAAACCTACCAATATATTCCATAACTTCATTCAAACTTTTTCCAACCTTTAGAACGATTAAAACAAAATCAAAGCACCTATGTTTCATCGGATTCAAGCTTAAGAACCCCAAGAACTCTAAAAATACGCTTTCGATCAAAAAGTCTATTAAAACCCGTCCGAATGACCTAAAATTTTGCATACACATCACATTCAACACTACAGAGCTACCCCAACTTTCGGAATTGCATTCTGCCCCCTCGGATCAAAATCTCACTATCGAACCGGAAAACTTAAAGATTCGACTTTCGGCATTTCAAGCCTAAATTAGCTATGGACCTCCAAAACACAATCCGAACATGCCCCTAGACCAGAAATCACCCAACGGAGCTAACGAAACCATCAGATTTCCATTCTGAGGCCGTCTTCAAACTGTCCTGACTACAGTCAACTTTCCAACACTTAAGCTCTCATTTAGGGACATCCTAAAACTCTCCGAAACTTAAAACCGAACATCCCGGCAAATCAAAATGGCAGAAATAAATACGGGGAAAGCAGTTAATAGGGAATCGGGGCTTTAATTCTTAAGACGACTGGACGGGTCATCACAACGACATTACCACAATCTTTATACTTGGTTTAACTCTTCAATAAATCAAGTGACTACATGCCAAACTTATACAACCTTCCGTGGGGCACGCTCCCACAACCTTCCGTAACAGATAACTATTATGTACATCCAAACCACTGGCAACACTAACGCTGAAAAGCGATCAAGAATCCTTAACCAGGATGCAAAGCCTTTTTCACAAAACACCGATCTCAGGTGACGCTAAAGATAATACCAACTTACTTTAAACATCCAAACTCCTTTCCTGCTCATCCGAGCCCGTGACATCCTTGCTAACACCGAATTGCAACCTTGATCCTCATTTCAATTCCATACCATTCACAGCACCCAATATGCAAATATACGATAAAACACAATTTTCATCATAACTCCGGAACCACTAATATGTTAACACTTCATCATATAAAAACTTTTCACTTAACTCACTTCAGGAGAACCATAACAACACACTGGTAAATTCTCATAACCGTAGAATATGAAAATCTCTAAGTTATGGTCTAAGCCACCATAGCCCTTCCGGAATCCGCCTACACATAACATGCTATAACAGTAGAATACTTCTGAATAACATCAATTATGGTGGCCGACAAGTCTAACACGTACCGTTACAAATCACTTGCATAACTTGATAGAGCTAAAGGAACTGATCATTATCACCAATATGCCAATTCAACTTTGGCTAACCAATCTATCTTCTTCCAATTTATCCTTGATTGCCTTAGAAATAATAATAACTCCATTCAACACATAACACACTCTATCCGCACTCATCTCGAGTGACCTTGAATCACGAGACCATGCTGTCTCAAATCCCACGAACCATTTTATACCTCCCTTGTGCGCACTTTCACATCCCCAACTGGTATTTCCATTATGATAATCCCTCTAGGAATCTGAAGTCTTTTCTCATTTTTCCTCCCAAATGCTACACTACAAGTGAAAACATCATAGAACATTCTGGGCCTCTTCTCATAAGCTACTACAAAAGCTTGATTCTTAACTGCACCTATAGCTCGAACTCATTAGGCACCACACTTTACCCTTTGAATCCACTGGGAGCATTGTTGAGAGCCACCCGCTCTGACTTGGATTCGAATATAACCAACTCCATGAATCTTCTAGAACATGAATGCCCTCTCGATGAAGTACCCGGTAGAATCACTTCCCTTGAAACCCGCATCTATACAAGGCATAAATCCTTAATCCTTCCCCAAGTCTGAACATGAGCCAATAAGGCCAACCATAGCACACCTTTAACAATTCCTTTGCTCAAATCACCTATTATGTTACTCTTCCTTAGCTTAAATAACCTATCAATATGCTAATAACAGGAAATCTCATAAATAGACGACCATGCAATCCAACCGTAGGCGGTGGCACTCTCCCACTTAGCTTGAAGTCACTATTACATAACTCTAGAACCCACCAAGATTCTTTCTCTCCCATTGACATGACTTTGCACAATCAGACTGCCAAATTCCTTGAAATCCTTCCGTTAGCACTTCATGAACACTCTGAATCCCCATCGATAACCATATATTCAACCTCTTACCGAATGACTAGTAAAATATTTCTTAGAAGCTTCGCCAACCACGCGACCGCTAAGCTGCTCACAGGGAATAACCCACCTGTGGAAATCACTTTTCGACATCTTCCAACGTCGCTGCACGAGGTACAATCACTAGGACATCAATAACCCTTCCTGAGCCCGTGCTCCTTCACCAGCTGCACAAGTTCATTCACTCCTCATGGACATCAATTAAATGTGCAACCATATCCTTCCATCCCAAGTCATGTATTAATTGTGAAACCATATCCTTCTATCCCAAGTCATGTTGTATCCCTCTTCATATCAAGCAACTCCCTTCCGTCATATCCAATCTTCCACTGTGTAATAACAAATACTTCAAATTACATCCGTTGACCCCAATCACCAATTACTAAAATTCCCAAATCATTCCAAACTCTTCTTCAGGTGTGTAGTCATCCTACCACCAGACCCATATGCAACTTCGCCACTCTCTCACTTTGTCGAAACTCGCTCCTTTAATCAACTACTCGACCTTCACTTCTGATACCTGGCCTTCTAGAAATTTAACCACTGCCTGACACTTCCCACCTGTCCTTTCTCATCCTTTGCTTCTCAGTTGTTGCCTTAAATAAAATCTATCTTCGTAGCACTTGAACCCACAAATTGCTACTAACTTTAAAATTTTCCGACGATCATCTTTCTCAAGCCGTCAACATTAGAAACACTAATTCAATCCTGAACCACCGCGTCCCGCGATCTCTGACATTCACTTCTCCAGTACTTTTGCACAATAACATGCCTCAAAGGTGAATCGTAGTAGATCATAACACCAGTGAACTTAATACATCCAATCGAGGATGACAATACCACATCGCAAATAAAAATACTACTACGCTTGAAAACACCAGCCTCGTTACTCCATCAATCTAAACCCGAACATTCATCAGCCAATTGCTTTTTCGTCGCTGGAAATAAAATACCGAATCCCCGAGTCACGCACTGAGTAGAACTCAATTTAGGTCATTCACTACCCCAACACATAGGCAAGAACCTTACCAACACATCCATACTGTACGATAACCGATCATGAGCAATCATAGAAATCTGCGCATAGACTCAAAGCTCTCAGGAATACAGCTACTGAGCTGAAATGACAAGATATCCTTCCGCAAGGCAACAAAAATAGCCCAATCAATTATGAAGGGAGAAACATCCCGCACCCCATTAGTAGTACCATTAAAGTTCTTCAATCTTCGATTTATAATGAGCGCTTTGCGTCGCATAAGATTGAATAAGAAGGAAATAAAGGCATAAGCCTCAAGGAATCAAATCGCACGATGAGGAATCAAGAAGGGAAGTGCTCCTAACAGTCTTGTAGCTTCTCGAAGATAAGTACAAACATCTCCGTACCGATCCGCAAGACTCTACTAGACTCGCTCAAGGCTTCGGCTATACCTTATACAAATATCAAAACAAGATCCCAAAACAGAAGCGGCATGAGCCACGCAGGGCCCCAAAAGGAAAAAGGCTCACCAATTCAGCTGACGGGAAGTGATGAGGAGCTACGGTCGGTGGACTGGAGTACCTGCTATGGATCCACCTACAATCATAACACGAATGTAGCGCCTCCGGCAAAAGGGACGTCAGTACACATGAATTGTACTGGTATGTATGAACAAACTTTGCTCCAAGTAAACTCAAACCATACACAAGTAGGTAGCAGTAATAGAAACAATAATCAAATGCACAAGGAAGGATCAATCAAGCCAAACAAGTTTACAATCTCTCCTGTTTCCCTTTCCATATTTCCACATCAATAATTTCACAATTTGCTTATATTTTTATTTCAGTAGTGATTTCGATCACTTTCCACCCATATTACCTCGGACACCCTTATTACCCGACCACCCTTATCACCACAACCCACACCTTATAACTTAGTGTTGCGGCGCGCAACCCGATCCCACCGTATAGTTACAATTTACAAACAACACAACAACAATGAACAATTCATAAAGATCAAAAACAACACTTCTTAAGAAGTAACAACAACAATTTACAAGTATTTCCATAACCATCGATACTATTTCCATCATATTCAATAACTCACATGTGTTTTACATCACAACGATAATTGCCACAATAAGCCATAGATGTTGCTATCATAATTATTCCAGTTGCATCATTTACGATTTCCTTCCGTTATTTGTTCCTTAGCTCTTACCACATATCGCATTCACAATCATACCAATCACACGAATTTCATAATTAATCCACGTAGATATCACATACCAAATATTCGTACACCAAACAAGGCGATTTTACAAAGGTCAAAGTTAGCTATACATACTTGGAGCAGAATTCCCTTTTAACTTCTTTTTTAAATTCACCAAATAGTCTAGCAACATCAATCTAGTGCACAATTAATACACATGACTTAGAATTGGGGTTCACAATTGCTACTCAAACTTATTTAGGTTATCAGCCCTTCTTTTGCAAACCTCTATCTCTACCCAGTTTTCCCTTGCTAGGTTTTAGGTTTTAAGAAGGCATGCATGTATAATTTCAACCATTAATTTCAAGAATCAATGCATCAGACTCCCCCTTAGTTTAAACCTGAAAATCAAGGAAAAAGGTTAGGGATTTTACCTGCAAGAATAGGGATGAGGGCAATTACTTTGAATTTTCCCGGCCCGGATAGTTTTGAAGAATCAAATTGATGAAGATTGCTGTCTCTCCCAGGAACCCTCCCTTCCCTCTATCTTATTTTGTTCAGAAGGTCATTAAAAATGAGGGGTTCGGGTGTTTTATTAAAAAGGGTTTAGGTTTAAAAATTTAGAAAAATAAAAGCTCGAGCAGGATCGGCGGTCGCACTTTGCGGTCGAAGAATCAAAATGCGGTCCACAGATTGGACTGCAGAAGTGCCCCAAAACTCTGAGCGTTTCTGCTTAGGTATGCGACGGGAATGCGGTCCGTATTCCTGTTCTGCGGTCGGATAATGCACCGCAGAACTGACCTTCACAAATCCTTGAGGAATTTATGCGACGATTATGCGGTCTGCATATTGATTATGCGATCGCATAATAGATCGCATTTTCAACATCAATTTCGACTAATTCTTTGATTAACTTTGCGGCAGAAATATAGTCCGCATACCTAATCTGCGACCGCATTCTGGACTGCATAATGGCAATTTTCTGGAAAATTTTAATTCTTGATTTTTAAGTGCAAAATCAGTAAAAAGGGTCTGCACCGCGGCGAGACACATTCCCAACACATATACGGAACTTGACACTACGAAGTACTAGGCTTTGAGAAAAAATTTTCACGGGGCCTTACATCCCCCCCCCCCCCACTTAAAATCATTCGTCCTAGAATGAGGATTTTTGAAAATCAGTTGGTTTGAAAAACATGATATGCAAGCTCCCAAATTTTCCACTAACTCCTATATTTTAGAAAAATTTTGCCAAAGTTTCCTTTGTAATTTGGACATATCTACCTGTCAGAGAGCCCCCGAAACACATTTCCATGCACCATTACCAATTCATGTTATCCCTATAACTGGTATACAATTCATCACCCCTATACTTGAACATATTCAATCACTTGACACACTTTTGCACATAGTTTGATTACTCCAATGAGTCCCATATAGTTTAACCACTTCGATTCACTATACACATGCAAATTAATCATTACCAATATACACTATCATAAGCCAATTACTTATCACAAGAGTTCTTACAAAACTTTCATTTACCAAGAAGGCTTTGCATATGAGTCAAATAATCACAACACAAACAATTTTGGCACAACTTGAAGAATTACAATAGTAAAGCATTTAGGGGAGAAATGGGGTGTCTTTGCACCAAATGGGACACAATGCCAGTTCGCTTAGGGACAAGAGTTCGCACGATCACTACTAGACTTGTTCAAACAAATGGGGATATTTTTCTTTCATCTCATCTTCCGCTTCCCACGTGGCTTCCTCGAATTGTTGATTTCGCCACAACACTTTAACTGAAGCAATTTCCTTATTTCGCAATTTACGGACATGCCTATCAAGAATAGCAGTCGGAATTTCTTCATACGATAACTCTTCAGTAACCTTGATGTCTTCAACTGGTATGATCATGGACGGATCTCCAACCACTTTCCTTAACATAGACACATGGAACACTGGGTGCACTAAGGAAATTTCAGGGGGCAATTCCAGACTATAAGCAACTTGCCCGATCCTTTTAGTTATCCGATAAGGCCCGACATATCTAGGACTCAGCTTCCCTTTCTTCCCAAATCGCATGACTCCATTCATAGGAGACACCCTCAAGAATACCTAATCATCTACTTGGAACTCCAATTCTCTTCGACGTATGTCCGCATAGGATTTCTAGCGACTCTGAGCAGTCTTCATCCTTTCCTGAATGACTTTAACATTTTCCATAGCCTGGTGCACGAGTTCCGGCCCTATAAATTCTGCTTCACCTACTTCATACCATCCGATCGGATACCTATATCTCCTTCCGTACAATGCCTCAAAGGGGTCCATCTGGATGCTAGCATGAAAGCTGTTATTGTAAGCAAATTCTATAAGGGGCAATTGATCATCCCAATTACCTTTGAAATCCAAGACACAAGCCCACAACATATCTTCAAGCATCTGAATAGTCCGCTCTGCTTGACCATCAGTCTGCGGATGGAAAGCCGTGCTGAGATTCACCTGAGTACCAAAACCTTGCTGAAATTTCTTCCAAAAATCAGCTGTGAACTGATCCCCTCGATCCGAAATAATAGAAAGTGGAGTACCATGAAGCCTCACTATTTCTTTGATATACAACCGAGCATAATATTCTGTAGTATCGGTGAACTTGACTGGCAAGAAGTGAGCTGATTTGGTGAGTCGATCCACTATCACCCAAATTGAGTCGAACTTACGCTGAGTGCGAGGTAATCCTACCACGAAATCCATGTTGATCATCTCCCATTTCCACATTGGTATTATCATAAGCTGGGTTAACCTACCGGACCGCTGATGCTCAGCCTTTACTGGCTAACAATTTGGATATTTAGATACAAAGTCTGCCACACCCCACTTCATACCGCTCCACCAATAAATTTCCTTGAGATTGTGATACATTTTCGTAGAACCTAGGTCCATCAAATACCTGGAATGATGAGCCTCCGCCATTACCCTCTCCCCAAGGTTATCCACATCTGTAACACATAGCCTACCTTGACATCGTAACACACCATCATTGCCGCCGAGTGAAAATGCCATAGTTTTGTTGTTCAGAACTGCCTCCTTCATCTGTGCCAATGCTGGATCAATGAACTGCTTTTCCTTGACTTCCGCCTCAAGCGACGATTCTACTCTGTTATGCACCATAATTTTCTCCTCATTTGGGGTCGAAATACAAACCCCAAGACTGGCCAACTGATGAACCTCCCAAGCTAGGAGCCTCCGATCCGCTCCCAAGTGAGCCAAACTACCTATGGATTTCCGATTGAGGGTGTCGGCCACCACATTCGCCTTTCCTAGATGGTACAAGATGTTCATATCATAATCTTTAAGCAATTCTAACCACCGCCGCTACCTGAAATTTAACTCCTTCTGTTTGAACAAATATTGGAGACTCTTGTGGTCCGAGAACACATCCACATGGACCCCATAAAGATAATGCCGCCATAATTTCAAGGCAAATACTACTGCTGCAAGCTCCAAATCATGCGTTGTGTAAT
This sequence comes from Nicotiana glauca, assembly GCA_026770625.1. NCBI lineage: Eukaryota > Viridiplantae > Streptophyta > Magnoliopsida > Solanales > Solanaceae > Nicotiana > Nicotiana glauca. The sequence continues at coordinate 126,317 of MU786693.1, read as the reverse complement.
TATTCTCGTGATTCTTGAGTTCCCTTGAAGCATACGCTATAACCTTCCCATGCTGCATCAATACACACCCCAAACCGACCATGGAAGCATCACAATAAACCACAAATCCTTCCATGCCTTCTGGCAAATCCAATATCGGTACTGAGGTCAACCTTGACTTCAATTCTTGAAAACATTTCTCACAAGCGTCGGTCCATTGGAACTTAACTACTTTCTGCGTCAATTTAGTCAATGGGGAGGTGAGGGTGGAGAATCCCTCCACAAACCTCCGATAGTACCCAGCTAAACCCAATAAGCTACGAACCTCCGTCAGGGTCATGGGTCTAGGCCAATCCTTCACCGCTGCATTCTTCTGGGGGTCCCCCTGAATCCCCTTACTGGAAACAACATGACCCAGAAAAGTGACGGACTCCAACCAAAATTCACATTTTGAAAATTTAGCATACAACTGGTGCTGATGAAGAGTCTGCAAAACTTCTCTGAGGTGATCGGCATGATCCTCCCTGCTCCGCGAATAAACGAGGATGTCGTCAATGAAAACAATCACAAAGGAGTCTAGAAATGGCTTTAAAAATCGATTCATAAGGTTCATGAAAGCTGTCGGGACGTTGGTTAGCCAAAAAGACATGACCAAGAATTCAAAGTGACCATAGCGAGTTCTGAAGGCGGTCTTAGGAATATCCTGCTCTCTGATCTTCAATTGGTGATACCCAGACCGCAGATCAATTTTTGAGAAGAACTTTGCACCTTGCAATTGGTCGAACAAATCATCTATCCGAGGCAAAGGATATTTATTCTTAATGGTGACTTTGTTAAGCTGCTGATAATCAATGCACATCTGAAGTGACCCATTCTTCTTTCTGACAAAAAGAACCGGAGCACCCCACGGCGACACACTTGGTCGTATGAACCCCTTCTCTAATAAATCCTTTAGCTGCTTCTTTAACTCTCTTAACTTTGCTGGCGCCATTCTGTATGGTGGAATAGATATTGGCTGAGTATCTGGCAATACATCAATCCCGAAATCAATCTCCCTATCTGGCGGAATCCCTGGAAGCTCATCCAGAAACACTTCAAGAAACTCATTCACATCTGGCACGGACTCGGGGACAGACACTTCTGAAGTGGTGTCCACCACCCAGACCAATTGATAAATACACCCCTTCTTAATCATCTTCGAAGCCTTAAGGTAAGAAATAAACTTACCCTTTGGCACCATACCATTTCCTTTCCATTCAATAACCGGCTCATTAGGGAACTCGAGTCTCATGACGCTCGTTCGACAGTCAAGTTTGGCAAAGCACGAATAAAGCAAGTCCATCCCCATGATTACCTCAAAATCTACCATTCCAAGCTCAACAAGATCGGTCGTGGTAACACGACTACACATCATGACAACATAATTCCTATAAACTCGCGAGGCTGTAATAGAATCACCAACCAGAGTCGATACAGAGAACGGCTCATAAAGCTGTTCGGGTTATATCCCAAAATTTGAAGCAATGAATGGGGTGACATAAAACAAAGAGGACCCCGGATCAATAAGAGCATAGCAATCAATGCCTGAATAGACAAGATACCCGTAACAACATCTGGAGAAGCCTCAACACTCTGGTGACCACTCAAATCATAGAACCGGCTAGGTCTACCTCTACCACGAGCTCCATCGCTAACTGCACCACGCCCTGATGGAGCTGGAGGATGCACGGATGATGCAGCAACTAAAGAACCAGATGACTGGGCAGATCCCCTACCCATACCCTGACTGGGCGCACGACAGTCCCGCTAGATGTGACCTCTCACCCCGCACCTATAACACACTGGGATATCCAAATAGCAAGTCTTTCTATGGAATCTCCCACACTTGGGGCATGTAGTACCCCCCTGCTGCTGAGACCTCACTCCTGGACGACCGGACTGATGGGACCTCCTACTATATAAACCGGGTCTCGAATGACTGCTCTGCTGATAACTGTGCACAGATGGCGCTGCACTCGCTGAGGACTGAGCATATGACTGGGATGGCCCTAATGACCCTCTCCCCGGAACTGGTTTCCCTGAGTGACCCTTGACCGGGCCCTGCTGCTACTCTCCTTTTCTGCCCGTATCTTTAACTTCCTAGATTCTGTGGCCTGAGCGAATCCTACAATATTTCCATAATTCATATCTGTGTGTAAGGCCGCTGTAGCAGCCTCATTCACCACCAAAGGACTAAGACCCTGAACGAAACGCCGCACTCGAGCATCCATGGTCGACACTAACTGAGGAGCATACTTATACAACCTCACAAACTCCATGTGGTACTCCCAAACACTTATACTGCCCTTCTTGAGAACCTCGAACTCAGTGGCACGAGCTGCCATTGTTTCGGCAGGCAAGAAGTGGTCTATAAAGGAATCTACAAACTCATCCCATGTAGCCGGAGGTCTTCCCTCCTCATGGGAATCCTCCCACATCTCGAACCACAAACGCGCTACTCCTCTAAACCTGTATGAAGCCATCTCAACCCCCTCTTTCTCTGTAGCCTTTATCACTCGAAGGGTCTTATACAACTCATCAAGGAAATCCTGTGGATCGGCCTCTGGATCTGTGCCTGTGAATTTTGGAGGGGCCAATCACAGAAACTAGTGGACTCTGGAGCTGGCGAATCTCCCTATCCGCTGGAGGACACAGGGGCATCATGAGATCTCTGGGCCTGGGCGGACACTAACTGGGTCAACATACGGATGGCTCCTCTAAGGTCCCAATCAGAAACCCCGGGACTGGAAGCTGGAACAGTATCAGGATTTGGAATATCGGCGGGAGGGATGGTGCTACCCTCTGCCGCAGCTGGAACAAGAATGTTTGGATCTGGAATAGATGGGCCGGGTAGATTCAAGGCGGGGGAGTCACTCTCACCCACGGCATCAGGTACATGATTCACGGCCACACCTGGGGTGGTGTCGGCCCCAAGGCCGAGTCTAGCCTTCTTCTTAGGTGCCATTTCTAAAAATTTCGGAACAAAGCACGAGTTAGACCTAAATACTTGCACTTTCCACCTCACCGCACGATATGGAATAACAAAGAAGAGGATAGTTTCCTAAATGCTCGTGTAGCCCTCTACTTATAGATGTGGTCGATAACACACCGATAAGAAGGGCTCTATTAGGCACGGCTCCGAGACATCCTAGGACTCTTTTAAAACCTTAGGCTCTGATACCAAGTTTGTCACGCCCCAAATTTGAGGGACATGACCGGCGCTCGACTGGGTTGCCCCAGTCAAGCAGACCTGGGTGCCTTTCCTACCCCACGTGTTACCACACATTTTCATTACTTATTAACCAAATGAAATAACCATTTACAATTAAAACACCTATTTATTTCAAAACATACACACGATACATGATTCTTAGCGTGGTTTACATTTTACATAGCCCAACATACAAGATACATATCACATAAATTCATGACCCACATTTTCTGTCTACGGAGTCTCTAAACATGAAAAAGGATGATACAGTACTTGCCGGTAACAAGGCTCCGACTATACCTTATACAAATATAAAAATAAGATCCCAAAACAGAAGCGGCATGAGCCACGCAGGGCCCCGATAGGAAATGGGCTCACCAATTCAGCTGACGGGAAGTGATGAGGAGCTATGGTCGGTGGACTTGAGTACCTACTATGGATCCACCTACAATTATAACACGAATGTAGCGCCCCTAGCAAAAGGGACGTCAGTACATTTGAATTGTACTGGTATGTATGAACCGACTTTGCTCCAGTAAACTCCAACTATACACAAGTAGGTAACAGTAATAGAAACAATAATCAAATGTACGAGAAAGGAACAATCAAGCCAAACAAGTTTACAATCTCTCATGCTTCCCCTTCCACATTTCCACATCATTAATTTCACAATTTGCTCATATTTTTATTTCAATAGTGATTTTGATCACTTTCCACCCTTATTACCTCGGACACCCTTATTACCTCGGCCACCCTTATCACCACAACCCACACCTTATAACTTCGTGTTGCGGCGCGCAACCCGATCCCACCGTACAGTTACAATTCACAAACAACACAACAACAATGAAAAATTCACAAAGATCAACAACAACACTTCTTAAGAAGTAACAACAACAATTTACAGGTATTTCCATAACAATCAATACTGTTTCCATCATATTCAATAACTCACATGTGTTTTACATCACAACGATAATTGCCCACAATAAGCCATAGATGTTGCTATCACAGTTATTCCAGTTGCATCATTTATGATTTTCTTCCGTTATTTGTTCCTCATCTCTTACCACATATCGCATTCACAATCATACCAATCACATGAATTTCACAATTAATCCACGTAGATATCACATACCAAACATTCTTACACTAAATAGGGCGATTTTACAAAGGTCAAAGTTAGCCACACATACCTGGAGCCGAATTCCCTTCTAACTGCTATTTTCAAGTTAATACACATGACTTAGAATTGGGGTTCACAATTGCTACTCAAACTTATTTAGGTTATAAACCCTTCTTTTGCAAACCTCTATCTCTACCCAGTTTCCCCTTGCTAGGTTTTAGGTTTTAAGAAGGCATGCATGTACAATTTCAACCATTAATTTCAAGAATCAATGCATGAGACTCCCCCTAGTTTAAATCTGAAAATCAAGGAAAAAGGTTAGGGATTTTACCTGCAAGAATGGGGATGAGAGCAATTACTTTGAATTTTCCCGGCCCGGATAGTTTTGAAGAATCAAATTGATGAAGATTGCTTTCTCTCTTAGGAACCCTCCCTTCCCTCTCTCTTATTTTGTTCAGAAGATCATTTAAAATGAGGGGTTCGGGTGTTTTATTAAAAAGGGGACGGGTTTAAAACTTTAGAAAAATAGAAGCTCGAGCAGGATCTGCGGTCGCAGAATCAAAATGCGGTCCGCAGATTGGACCATAGAAATGCCCCAAAACTCTCAGCGTTTCTGCTTGGGTATGCGACGGGAATGCGTTCCGTATTCCTGTTCTGCGGTCGCATAATGCACCGCACCTTCACATATTTTGATTCTTGATTTTTAAGTGCAAAATCAGTAAAAAGGTTAAGCTCGCCGCAAACAATTTTTACACATTCCCAACACATATACGGAACTTGACACTACGAAGTACTAGGCTTTGAGCACAAATTTTCACGGGGCCTTACATCCTCCCCCACTTAAAATCATTCGTCCTCGAATGAGTATTTTTGAAAATCAGTTGTTTTGAAAAACATGATATGCAAGCTCCCAAATTTTCCACTAACTCCCATATTTTAGAAACATTCGCCAGAGTTTCCTTTGTAATTTGGAAATATCTACCTGTGAGAGAGCCCCCAAAACACATTTCCATGCACCATTACACAATTCCTATTATCCCTATAACTGGTATACAATTCATCACCCCTATACTTGTACATATTGAATCACTTGAAACACTTTTGCACATAGTTTGATTACTCCAATCAGTCCCATACAGTTTAACCACTTCGATTCACTATACACATGCAAATTAATCATTACCAATCTGCACTATCATAAGCCAATTACTTATCACAAGAGTTCTTACAAAACTTTCATTTACCAAGAAGGGTTTGCATATGAGTCAAATATTCACAACACAAACAATTTCGGCACAACTTGAAGAATTACAATAGTAAAGCATTTAGGAAAGAAATGGGGTGTCTTTGCACCAAATGGGACACAATGCCAGTTCGCTTAGGGACACGGGTTCGCACGATCACTGCTAGACTTATTCAAACAAATGGGGATATTTTTCTTTCATCTCATCTTCCGCTTCCCACGTGGCTTCCTCGAATTGTTGATTTCGCCACAACACTTTAACTGAAGCAATTTCCTTATTTCGCAATTTACGGACATGCCTATCAAGAATAGCAGTCGGAATTTCTTCATACGATAACTCTTCAGTAACCTTGATGTCTTCAACTGGTATGATCATGGACGGATCTCCAACCACTTTCCTTAACATAGACACATGGAACACTGGGTGCACTAAGGAAATTTCAGGGGGCAATTCCAGACTATAAGCAACTTGCCCGATCCTTTTAGTTATCCGATAAGGCCCGACATATCTAGGACTCAGCTTCCCTTTCTTCCCAAATCGCATGACTCCATTCATAGGAGACACCCTCAAGAATACCTAATCATCTACTTGGAACTCCAATTCTCTTCGACGTATGTCCGCATAGGATTTCTAGCGACTCTGAGCAGTCTTCATCCTTTCCTGAATGACTTTAACATTTTCCATAGCCTGGTGCACGAGATCCGGCCCTATCAATTCTGCTTCACCTACTTCATACCATCCGATCGGATACCTATATCTCCTTCCGTACAATGCCTCAAAGGGGTCCATCTGTATGCTAGCATGAAAGCTGTTATTGTAAGCAAATTCTATAAGGGGCAATTGATCATCCCAATTACCTTTGAAATCCAAGACACAAGCCCACAACATATCTTCAAGCGTCCGAATAGTCCGCTTTGCTTGACCATCAGTCTGCGGATGGAAAGCCGTGCTGAGATTCACCTGAGTACCCAAACCTTGCTGAAATTTCTTCCAAAAATTAGCTGTGAACTGATCCCCTCGATCCGAAATAATAGAAAGTGGAGTACCATGAAGCCTCACTATTTCCTTGATATACAACCGAGCATAATATTCTGTAGTATCGGTGAACTTGACTGGCAAGAAGTGAGGTGATTTGGTGAGTCGATCCACTATCACCCAAATTTAGTCGAACTTACGCTGAGTGCGAGGTAATCCTACAACGAAATCCATGTTGATCATCTCCCATTTCCATATTGGTATTATCATAAGTTGGGTTAACCTACCGGACCGCTGATGCTCAGCCTTTACTTGCTGACAATTTGGATATTTAGATACAAAGTCTGCCACACCCCACTTCATACCGCTCCACCAATAAATTTCCTTGAGATTGTGATACATTTTCGTAGAACCTGGGTGCATCAAATACCTGGAATGATGAGCCTCCGCCATTACCCTCTCACCAAAGTTATCCACATTTGTAACACATAGCCTACCTTGACATCGTAACACACCATCATTGCCGCCGAGTGAAAGTGCCGAAGTTTTGTTGTTCAGAACTGCCTCCTTCATTTGTGTCAATGCTGGATCAATGAATTGCTTTTCCTTGACTTCCGCCACAAGCGACGATTCTGATCTGTTATGCACCATAATTTTCTCCTCATTTAGGGTCAAAATACAAACCCCAAGACTGGCCAAATGATGAACCTCCCGAGCTAGGAGCCTCTGATCCGCTCCCAAGTGAGCCAAACTACCCATGGATTTCCGATTGAGGGTGTCGGCCACCACATTCGCCTTTCCTAGATGGTACAAGATGTTCATATCATAACCTTTAAGCAATTCTAACCACCGCCGCAGCCTCAAATTTAACTCCTTCTGTTTGAACAAATATTGGAGACTCTTGTGGACCGAGAACACATCCACATGGACCCCATAAAGATAATGCCGCCATAATTTCAACGCAAATACTACTGCTGCAAGCTCCAAATCATGCGTTGCGTAATTATTCTCGTGATTCTTGAGTTCCCTTGAAGCATACGCTATAACCTTCCCATGCTGCATCAATACACACCCCAAACTGACCATGGAGGCATCACAATAAACCACAAATCCTTCCATGCCTTATGGCAAATCCAATATCGGTGCTGAGGTCAACCTTGACTTCAATTCCTGAAAACTTTTCTCACAAGCGTTGGTCCATTGGAACTTAACTACTTTCTGCGTCAATTTAGTCAATGGGGAGGCGAGGGTAGAGAATCCATCTACAAACCTCCGATAGGACTCGGCTAAACCCAAGAAACTACGAACCTCCATCGGGGTCGTAGGTATAGGCCAATCCTTCACCGCTGCAATCTTCAGGGGGTCCACCTGAATCCCCTTACTGGAAACAACATGACCCAAAAAAGTGACAGCCTCCAACCAAAATTCACATTTTGAAAATTTAGCATACAACTGGTGCTGATAAAGAGTCTGCAAAACTTCTCTGAGGTGATCGGCATGATCCTCCCCACTCCACGAATAAAGAAGGATGTCGTCAATGAAATCAATCACAAAGGAGTCTAGAAATGGCTTGAAAACTCGATTCATAAGGTCCATGAAAGCTGCCGGGGCGTTGGTTAGCCCAAAAGACATGACCAAGAATTCGAAGTGACCATAGCGAGTTCTGAAGGCGGTCGCAGAATCGAAATGCGATCCGCAGATTGCACCGCAGAAGTGCCCCAAAACTCTGAGCGTTTCTGCTTGGGTATGCAACGGGAATGCGGTCCGCATTCCTGTTCTGCGGTCGCATAATGCACCGCAGAACTGACCTTCACAAATCCTTGAGGAATTTATGTGACGATTATGCGGTTCGCATATTGGTTTTGCGATCGCATAATAGACCGCATTTTCAACATCAATTTTGACTAATTCTCTGATTAACTCTGCGGCAGAAATGCGGTCCGGATACCTGATCTATGACTGTATTCTGGACCGCATAATGGCAATTTTCTGGAAAATTTGATTCTTGATTTTTAAGTGCAAAATCAGTAAAAAAGGTCCGAATTGCGGCAAGCTTAGCTCGCTGCGAACAATTTTTTACACATTCCCAACACATATACGGAACTTGACACTACAAAGTACTAGGCTTTGAGCACAAATTTTTACGGTGCTTTACACTTAATTAAATTCTCATTTTAATAATTTTGAAAACTATGATTTTCCTTCAATTCTTAGTAGTAAAAGACAATCATTTCAAATAAAATATGAATGTTAAGAGGTTAATACAAGATATCCCATAATCATCCAGAACCCGGTGTCACAAGTGCATGAGCAGTTTCTAGGAAATAATATAATACAACAACCGTTCGGAATACAATATTGGACAGAAAACAAATAGAGCTATCTCAAAGAGACTGCTGGCTGCGGGTCATCTCGAGAAATGCAGCTCACCTAAGTCTCTATATCAACCATGCTGCTACGCCCACTAGGCTACTATTGATGCATGTTCTTGTGCAAAAAAATGCAAAACAAGTGTAATGAGTACGAAAACAATGTGTACCCATGGAGTATCCCATCTAATCTCGAATAAGTAGAGACGAGAGGTCGACTTCGACACTTACTAGTGGTCTAATAATAATATTTAGAAAAATAGGAGGAGATCCTGGATTTTATAAAGCAATTATAAACTCATAAAGTCGGATAGCAGGTAAACAATCTCTCAAATAATAATGGATTTCCAAAGATTTACTTTTCATCATCTTTTATCAATTTATCTCTGGCCAGGAAAGGCAAATATCAACATTTATAAATCTCAGGCAAACAATACAAGCTTGCACATATCATGCCGAGGTCATACGGCCCGATCCAACATAAATGTAAAATGTGCACTGCCGAGGGTCGAATGGCGCGGGCAATATATGCATCTATTACCCCGCTCGCGAATCATACATGTGATGCGGTCAACATAAATAAACAAATACCTCGCTCGTGAATCATACATGCGCGCGAGCACACATAGATACACGCATTCAAAGAGCCAATTAATCATTTATCGGTGAACATTTATCCAAATAAAATCCAATTCTTTTTTAACGATTTAAGAAAATGAAGTTTAATCCTTTTAGAAATTCATTTACCAATTCGATAGAATTTAAGCAATTCAACTGTCAATAAAATTACAGATATTCCAAGTATGGCATGCTTTTGGGTCCTAGACTACCCGGACTCACACACATTAGTAGCTACGTACGGACTCTCGTCAGTTCGTGCGTATGTAATCCCCAAAAATAGGAGCACATAACCAATTATTTCACCTATTGGGACAATTCCCTCTTACAATGTTAGAAAAGAGACTCACCTCGCTCGAAGATCCATAACCGGCATTCCACGCCCTTTCGAAGACTCGAATTGATGCACAATGCTCCAAAACTGTCACGCCCCAAAATTCGAGGAGCGCGACCGGCGCTCAACCGAGTAAACCCGACTGAGCAAGCCTGGCAGGTTGCATGCATACTACCCAACCCAACCGATAATTAAATAAGGGATAGACTTCATTAAAAATACTTAGTAAGTATTCTATTAACAATTCCATTNTAGCCGCTTAAATCATAATTATCAAATATTACAAGTTTTGTAAATCATTGCCAAATATTCAAAATTTCGACCTTAATTTCCAATACCCAACACAACCCACAACCTGTCTACGGAGCCTCTAAGTATAACTGAATAATAATACAAAAATGCCGGCAACAAGGCTCCGGCTATACCTTATATAAATACAGAAATAAAACTCCGGGAAGAACAGCGGCATAAGACACGCAAGGCCCCGAGGGGAAGGGGGCTCACCAATATAGCTGATGGAAAGTAGAGGAGGTGCTACTACCGGTGGACTGAAGTGCCTGCTATAGCTCCACCTACAGTCATAACACAAATGTAGCGCCCCCGACAAAAGGGACGTCAGTACATTTGAATTGTACTGGTATGTATAACAAACCTTACCCTGAGTAACCTCAAGCCATACACAAGTATTGAACAATAGAAGGAAGCAACAATTGAGTACACACAAGGAAGACAATCACGACAAACAAGTTAAAAAACTCTCCTTTCCCCATCATCATTTCCACATTTTCAATTTCACAGTGTTCTCATATTTCATTTCAATAGTGATAGAATGAAGCAACAATTGAGTACACACAAGGAAGACAATCACGACAAACAAGTTAACAAACTCTCCTTTCCCCATCATCATTTCCACATTTTCAATTTCACAATGTTCTCATATTTCATTTTCAATAGTGATAGAAGGAAGCAACAATTGAGTACACACAAGGAAGACAATCACAACAAACAAGTTAACAAACTCTCCTTTTCCCATCATCATTTCCACATTTTCAATTTCAAAATGTTCTCATATTTCATTTAATTAGTGATATAAATCACTTTTTTCCACCCTTATTACCTCAGCCACCCTTATTACCTCGGCCACCCTTATCACCACAACCCTCACCTTATTACTTCGTGTTGCGGCATGCAACCCGATCCCACCGTACATTTCACAATTCAGAAACAACACAACCACAACAACAATTCACATAGAACAACAACAATAATAATTCACAAGGACAACCACAACAACAATTCACATAAGGTTTAGGTGACTATCCACATCATTCCCATCTTTTTCAACAGCCCGTTATACCATTTAGAGCACAACAATAGTTCTCCACGACTATCCACAAGGGATGTTATCACAGTTATTTCAATTTCACCAATTACGATTCCCCTCTATCATATGTTCCACAGTCCTTGCCGCATAACACATTCACAATCACAACTTAGTTTATTGCCATTTACTTGCACAATCATATCGGATGTCTTAACCAACAACACATAAGGCACAATATTAACATGAATTCACAAATAGTTCACACAAGTAAACACATCATGTTCACAAGAGTTTAACTTCACAACTAATTCATGGAGACATCACATACCAAGTATTTGAACACCAAACAAGGTAATTTTACAAAGGTTAAGGATAGCCATACATACTTGAAGCTGGATTCATTTCTAATTCCTACTTCCAATTCACCAAAATAATCTAGCAACGTCAATATAGTACACGAATCAATACACATAACTTAGAATTGAAGTTCACAATTGTTAGTCAAACTCATTTAGGTTATCAACCCCTCTTTGCATACTTCTTTACTCCTACCCAATCCCTTCTACTAGATTTTAGGTTTTAAAGAACATGCATGTGTATCTAAACTTCCATTTTCAAGGATAAGTTCATGATAATTCCCCCTTTTATTTAAAAGTTTAAAATCAATGAAAAAGGGTTGGGGATTCTACCTGCAAGAGTGGAGATAAAGACAAGTAGTTGGACTTTTCCGGGCTTGGATGACTTTGGAAAATCAGTTGAAGAGGATGAGACTCTCTCTCTCAATAACCCTCTCTTCCTTCTCTCTAGTTCTACCCAGAAAATGTGTAAAAATGAAGTGTTGGGTCGTTTTATTGAAGAAGAGATCGGGTTGAAAAATTAGAAAATCTAGAGCCGAGTCGGGTCTGCGATCGCACTCTGCGATCGCAGAGTAGAAATGCGGTCCGCATAATGGACAGCAGAAGTGCTCCAAAAACCTGACTTCTCTGCCTGGGTTTGCGACAGAAATGCGGTCCGCATTTCAGTTATGCGATCGCATAATGCGCCGCAGAATTGACCTCCACAAATCCCTGAGGAACTTATGCGATGATTATGCGGTCCGCATATTGATTATGCGATCGCATAGTGGACCGCATTTTTAACTTCAATTTTGACAATTCTTCTGCTTCACTCTGCGGCAGGAATGCGGTCCGCATATTGATTATGCGGTCGCATAATGGACCGCATTCTCAATATCAACTTTGACAATTCTTCTGCTTCACTCTGCGGCAGGAATGCGGTCCGCATGGCTGATCTGCGACTGCATTCTGGATCGCATTTTTGACAATTTTCTGGAAACTTGATTCTTTTGATTTTTTTAAAGCTTAGATCATTACCAAGGGTCCGATTCCTAACACATATTCGGACCTTGGCACTATGAGCTACTAGGTTTTAAGCACAAAATTTTACGGGGCCTTACAAAAACTAGCCAATAATTATGCAGATCCATTAATATATGTTCGATTACTCATTACAACCCAATTTATAATAATTCCTACCCTCGATCGAGAAGTTGATAAAATTGCCCTCAGGCTCATGTGCCCGGATTCCGAAATTTTCAAAGATAAAGTTTACCCATGAACTCACGAACTCAAATATTTGATTTTCTCTTAATTACATGCCCAAAATTGTGGCAAAAATCCAAAATATAAGTTTCTAGGTCTCCTACCAAAAACCCACAATTTCTACCAAATTTTCATGCTCAAATTTGTATATAATCCAAGTATTAACTCAAAACTAGTAGAATCCACTTACCTCATTCTTGGTGATGGAAATGGCACCTCAAAGTTGCTCCAAAATCGGCTCCAATGGAAGAAATAGGGTTGAAATGAACCCAACCCCCAATTTAAAAGAACTCACTGACTCCAGCATTTCCGTACCTGTGGTCACTTGACCGCTTCTGCGATTTCTCACCGGGCTGCCCTTTCCGTTTCTGTGGCTCAACCACCGCGGCGCGGTCCCGCTTCTGCGATTACATGACTGCATCTGCAGTGTCTTCACTTCTGGCCCAGCATCGCAGCTGCGTCCCTCCTAGCCGCTTCTGCGGCTCTGCACCTGCAGCCAAAACCTCGCAGGTGCGGTTACACCAGATACCAGCTGCTTCAATCCTTCTTCAAATTCCAACTTTGATCCGTTAACCATCCGGAATCCACCCGAGGCATCCGAGACCCCAACCAATCATATCAACCAGTCCCAAAACATAATGCAGGCCTGCTCTAGGTCTCTAATTACATCAAACAATGCTAAAATCATGAATCACACCCCAAATCAAACTCGATGAACTTAAGAAATTCAAACTTCAACATTTGATGCAGAAACCTATCAAATCACATCCGATTGACCCCTAATTTTGCACACAATTAATATTTGACGTTTTAGACCTACTCCAACTTCCGGAATCGGATTCCGACCCCAATATCAAAAAGTCCACTTCAGATCAAACTTCTAAAAAAACTTCCAATTTCTACCTTTAGCCAAATGACTCCAAAATGACCCATGGACCTCCGAATTCACTTCCGATCGCGCTCCCAATACCAGAATCACTATGCGGAGCTATTCCCAGACTCGGAATCCCAAATGGACATTAATAACATTGAGATGCACTCTAACCCAAACTTATGAAATTCTTCCAAAATGCTAACTTCCTCAATAGGTGCCGAAACGCTCCCGGGTTTTCCAAAACCTGATTCGGACATACGCCCAAGTCCGAAATCATCATACAAACCTGCTGAAACCTTTGAATCCCGAATCCAATTTTGTTAAATCAAAAATTCAATCTTAGTTAATTCTTCCAACTTAATGCTTCCGAAATGAGAATTCTCATTCCAAATCAACTCCGAACTTTCCGGAATTCAGTTCCAACCATGCGTACAAATCACTATACCTAAAGTGAAGCTACTCATGGCCTCAAACTGCTGAACGATACGCTATAGCTCAAAACAACCGGTCGGATCGTTACATATAAAATTATGAAATCCAAATTACTATGCATAAAATATAGACTCCTATAAAATGAGTGAAAATGTAATTATGACTGTGACACAACTCCCAACGTATAATATAATTTGTGGTTAAAATTCATAAAAGACTGCGCCCAATGATTATGTAAAGTACTGAAATGATGAAATATTATAGGCAACTATACTACAGTCACTTGTATGTGACGTCATAAAAATATATTTTACGTCATAAAATACTATATTTATTTTTATTACTTAATACAAAGCAATGTGTATCATATAATAAAGAAAATAAATTACTAAATCTAATTTATTATATTAGGATTGTACACATCCAGTACAAAATACAGGAGATTATGCTTTAAGGTGATATATCTCTAGTACAAAATACAGAAGACATTCGAGGTATGCTTTAGTGAATAGCTCGTCGTTTGGAAAAGCAATATTGACTCCTGTATACTGGATTAGTATAAAGCTGTAAAATTATGAAATCCAAATTACAATCCATAAAATGTAGACTCCTATGAAATGAGTAAAAATATAATTATTACTGTGATACAACTCCCAACGTATAATATAATTTATTAATGCATAAAAGACTACACCCAATGGTTATGTAAAGTGCTGAAATTATGAAATATTATAGGCAACTATATTACAGTCACTTGTATGTGACATCATCAAAATAGATATTACGTCATAAAATACTATATTTATTTTTATTACATAACACAAAGCTATGTGTATTATATAATAAAGAAAATAAATTACTAAATCTAATTTATTATATCAGGATTGTTCGCATCCAGTACAAAATACGGGAGATTATGCTTTCAGGGGATATATCTCCAGTACAAAATATAGGAGATTATACAGGAAATAAAATTTTAAATTATTTAATTCTAGCAAATTGTTTTAGATCAAAAATTTTCCACTGTGTTACACTTCTCAATTATAATATACTGGTTTATATCACTTCATAAGTAGCATTTTCAGTATAATTTATAGAAAGCAACCAAAATAAGAACTCCAACTAATTATAGTAGAGTTGTGTCACGAACCCAGTTCGCCCTCCGCGAACATGTCGTGACGGCACCTAGTCCCTACGACTAGGTTAGCCTAACAATGCGGAAACAGTACAACTTGCGGAAAAATAATAATTTAAAACTGAACAACTAGAAGAAAACTGTATATAGATGTCGCTTGGAATAAATAATATCAATAACGCGGAAGTCTACAATATCATCCCAAAACACGGAAATTCACGGGAACACAAGCTAACAGAATGTGATACACTTCTCTAACTCCAGAATGTCCAAAACAACATTAAGAAAGGAAGTCTAACTGCTAAGCTAGAATAAGATAGAGACTCTTTGGTATGCGGACGCGGCAGATGTACCTCGAAGTCTCTGCTAGATCTCTCCGCCTCGAGGTTGATACGTCTAGGTGGAGGTACCTGGATCTACACATGAAAAACATGCGTAGAAAGGGTTTGAGTACACCACACCAGTACTCAATAAGTGCGAAGCCTCACCTCGGTTGGGTAGTGACGAGGAAGGTCAGAGCCCTACTAAGATAAAATATAATAAATGATAGGGTAAAGAGAAAGTATAATGAGAGTATACAACGAGAATCCAAACAGGATAAATAAGGAATACGGTAACGAAAAAACAGAAATAAGACAAACACAAGAAAATACCGCTCACAACAGGAATGATAACCGAGGATCTCTTGGTATCTCGAGGATCTCTTACTATCCTCAATAAGTAAGCCAGGGATCTCTTGGTATCCTCAATAAGTAAGCCGGGGTTCTCTAGGTATCCCGAGGATCTCTTGGTATCCTGAATATATTTATATACATATGCCAGGGATCTCTTGGTATCCCGCACCCTCAGTACAAAACATAACTCATGCAGGGGATCTCCCGGGATACCATCCCGTAGTCCCAAATTTAAAACACACAATAGCAGCATAAGAATATCAGAATAAATACTAAACTCATGACAAGTAACAATAATAATTCTAGCCTAACATGCTTCACGAAGTACAAACAAGACAGTTTAAGCAAATAGGCAAGTAAGTCAACTAAACATGCTTCTCTAAACTAACACAGGCTAAATTTGCAATTAGAGTAAAACAGGTAAGAAAAGAAACTCAATTTAAACACTTCAAGTAAAACCGGATTTTCAACTATTAGCTCAAGTACGCACTCGTCACCTCACGTACGAGGCTTTCAATTACCAAATATCATATCCTAGGGAGAAAGGTCCCCCACACAAGGTTAGCCAAGCCACTTTTCTCGAACCGGCTCCAAAATCAACTTGAAACCACACGTTTGCCACAAGTATCCGACTCCAAATGGCCCAAATCTATTCAATTCAATTACATATTGTAAATAACATCTCAAGCAATTGATTCTACTAGTTAATTCAAAGCTAAGATGCGAAATTAGGTAAAATGACCAAAATGCCGCTCATGCTGACGTCTCAGAATCGGATGAAAATAACATTTTTAGAACACTCTTACTCTCACGAGTCCAACCATATCAAAATCTCTCAAATCAGAGGTCAAACACCCACTCAAAACTCAATAATTTGGTCTATGAAGTTTCACCAATTTTTTCATTCAAATTCCGAAATTAAAGGAGGAATTCATTATTAAATTAGCGGGTTACGAGAAAAAAGAAGTTTTGAATCGTTACCCAATCGCTGTCCCTGAAAAACCCTCGAAATCTCCCTCAAATTCGAGCTCCCAGACTAGAGTTTTGGTAAAAATGGCTAAACCCTCATTTTGAAATGTTTATATCTGCCTAGACATTTAATGCATCGCGAATGCGAAGGGAGTCACGTGTTCGCGAAGAAGGAAAAAATGAAGGCTGCCAAATTGCTTTTCGCGAACGCAAGGAACTGTACGCGAATGCGAAGGAGGAAAATGATGAAGCTTCGCGAATGCGGGAGGGTTGAATACGAACACGAAGAAAAAACTGGTCCTTCTCCAAAATTACTCTACGCGAATGCATGGAGGAGGACGCGATCGCGAAGAAGAAAAACGGGGTCTGCAACGGCTGAATAACTTCTGCAATTTTAAACAACTCCAAAATGCCCCGTTGAGCATCCGAAACACACTCGAGGCCCCCGGGACCTCAACCAAACCTACAAACATATCCCATAACATCATTCAAACTTTTACCAATCCTTAAACCACCTAAAAAAAGGTCAGAAACTCGAATTAATCAATGACTTAAGCCTAAGAACTTCAAATTCTCTCAAAATACGTTTTCAATCAAAAACCTAACTAAAACACGTCCGAATTACCTGAAGTTTTGCACACACATCCCAAATGACATGATGGGGCTACTGCAACTTCCAAAATTCCATTCCGATCCTCGGATCAAAATCTTACTATCGGACCGGAAACTTAAAAAATTCAAACTTCGGCATTTCAAGCCTAAATTAGCTACGGATCTCCAAAACACATTCCGAACATCACCCGACCCCGAAATCACCTAACGGAGCTAACGGAACCATCGGATTTCCATTCCAAGGCTGCCTTCGCACTGTTCCAACTACGGGCAACTTTCCAACACTTAAGCTCTCATTTAGGGACTAAGTGTCCCAAAACTCCCTAAAACTCAAAACCAAACATCCCGAATAATCAAATTAGCAGAAATAGACTTGGGGAAAGCAGTTAATAGGGGATCAGAGCATATATTCTTAAGACAACTGGCCGGGTCAGCACATCCTCCTACACATAAACATTTATTCGTCCTCGAATGAGCATAGATACATACATGAAATAGTGAAAAGATGAGGGTAACGGCTCCCCATATCCTGCTCGGTCTCCTAGGTCGCCTCCTCGGCCGGCTAACCCTGCCACTGAACCTTTACTGAAGCAATGTTCTTTTACCACAACTTTCTGACATTCCTGTCCAATATAGCCACTGGCTCCTCAACGTAGGATAGGTCACTGTCCAACTGGACTGAATTGAAATCCCACACGTGCGACGGATCACCGTGATATCTCCGGAGCATCGAAATATGAAATATCGGATGAACTCATGCCAAGCTGGGAGGTAAGGCAAGCTCATAAGCAACCTCCCCAACACGCCTCAATATCTCAAAAGTGCTAATAAATCTCGGACTCAACTTCCCTTTCTTCCCAAATCTCATAACGCCCTTCATAGGCGAAACACGAAGAAGAACCCACTCGCCAACCATATAGGAAACATCACGAACCTTCCAGTCCGCGTAGCTCTTCTGTCTGGACTGGGCTGTACGGAGTCTATCCTGAATCCCTTAACCTTTTCCATAGCATCCTGAACCAAATCTATGCCTAATAGTCTGGCCTCAGCCGGCTCAAACCAACCCATAGGAGATCTACACCACCTACCATACAATGCCTCATACGGCGTCATCTGAATGCTGGACTAATGACTGTTGTTGTAAGCAAACTTCACCAATGGCAAGAACTGATCCCAAGAACCCCCAAACTCCATCACACACGCACGGAGCATATCCTCAAGAATTTGAATAGTGTGCTCGGACTACCCGTCCATCTGAGGGTGAAATGACGTGCTCAACTCTACCTGAGTACCTCACTCCTGTTGCACGACTCTCTAGAACTGCAATGTGAACTGAGTACCTCTATTTGAAATAATAGAATTTGGAATACCATGCAGACGGACAATCTCTCAGATATAAATCTCCGCCAACCGCTCCGAAGAATAAGTGGTACACACAGGAATTAAATGAGCGGACTTGGTCAGCCAATCTACAATCACCCAAATGGCATCAAACTTCTTCAAGGTCTATGGGAGTCCAACTACAAAGTCAATGGTGATCCGCTCCCACTTCCACTCCGGAATCTCTATCTGCTGAAGCAACCTACCCAGTCTCTGGTGCTCAAACTTTACCTGCTGATAGTTGAGGCATCTAGCTAGATATCCAACTATGTCTTTCTTCATCTGCCTCCACCAATAGTACTGCCTCAAATCCTAATACATTTTCGCGGCACCCGGATGGATGGAATACCATGAACTATGGGCCTTTGCTAAAATCAACTCTCGAAGCCCATCAATATTGGGCACACAGATCCGACCCTGCATCCTCAATACCCCCATCATCTCCAATTGTCACATCACTGGCATCGCCGTACCGAACCTTGTCCTTGAGGACAAGTAAATGAGGGTCATCATACTGCCGCTCCCTGATGCGATCAAATAAGGAAGACCGAGAAACCATGCAAGCTAGGACCCGACTGGGCTCCGAAAGATCCAATCTCACAAACTGACTGGCTAAGGCCTGAACATCCATCCCCATAGGCCTCTCTGAAGCTGGTAAATATGCCAAACTCCCTAAACTCTCTGCCCGGGGAGTCTAGTCATCAGCCACCATATTGGCCTTGCCCGGGTGATACAGAATAATGATGTCATAATCCTTCAGCAACTCTAACCACCTCCTCTGGTGCAAATTTAGATCCTTTTTCTTGAAAAAGTGCTGCAAACTCTGATGGTCAGTATAAATGTCACAAGGCACACCGTACAAATAATGGCGCCAGATCTTCAAAGCATGAACAATAGCAGCTAACTCAAGGTCATAGACAGGGTAATTCTTCTCATGTATCTTCAACTGTCTGGATGCGTAGGCAATCACCCTACCGTCCTGCATCAACACCGCTCCAAGGACAACCACTGAGGCATCACAATAGACTGTACAAGACCCCGAACCAGTAGGAAATATCAAAACTGGGTCTGTAGTCAAAGCTATCTTGAGCTTCTAAAAGCTCGACTCACACTCCTCTGTCCACTGAAATGGATCAACCTTCTGGGTCAATCTATTCATAGTGGCTACAATCGATGAAAACACCTCCACAAAATGACGGTAGTAGCCTGCCAAGCTAAGGAAAATGCGAATCTCTGTAGCTGAGGATGGCCTAGGCCAACTTTGCACGGCCTCTACCTTCTTCAGATCCATCCGAATACCCTCACTCGATACCATGTGGCCTAAGAATGCCACAGAATCCAACCAAAACTCACATTTTGAGAACTTTGCATAAAACTTCTTCTCTCTCAGGGTCTGAAGCACGGTCCTCAGGTGCTGCTCATGATCTTCCCGACTCTGGGAGTATACAAGAATATCATCAATAAAGACAATGACGAACATATACAGATATGGCCTGAACACACTGTATATCAAATGCATAAAAGTTATATGGGCATTGGTCAGCCCAAATGACATAACAAGGAACTCATAATGACCATACCGAGTCCTGAAGGCAGTCTTCGTGATATCTGGCTCCTGAATCTTCTATTTATGGTAGCCAGAGCGCAAATCAATCTTAGAAAACACCTGTGCTCCCTGAAATTGGTCAAACAGATCATCAATACGAGGCAAAGGATAACGGTTCTTCACGGTAACCTTGTTCAACTGGCGATAATTGATATACATGTGCATAGAATAATCTTTTTTTATTCACAAACAAGGCAGGAGTACCCCAAGGTAAAACACTGGGTCGAATAAAACCCTTATCAAGCAATTCTTGTAACTAATCCTTCAACTCCTTCAACTCAGGAGGAGCCATACAATATGGAGGAATGGAAATGGGCTAAGTGCCCGGCAATAGATCAATGCCAAAATCAATATCTCTATCAGGCGGCATGCCCGGAAGATCAGCTGGAAACACATCGGGATAATCCCGTACCACTGGGATCGAATCAATAGAAGGGTTATCAATACTGACATCTCTCACATAAGCTAAATATGCGGCACACCCCTTCTCAACCATACGCAGAGCCTTAAGGAAAGAGATAACTCTACTCGGAGTGTGATCTAAAGTACTCACTCAACATGCAGTATACCTAGCATAGCTAGCGTCACGGTTTTGACATGACAATCAAGAATAGCATAATGTGGCGACAACCAATCCATGCCCAAGATAATATCAAAATCAACCATACAGAGTAACAATAAATCTGCTCTAGTCTCAAAACTACGAATAGTAATCAAACATGACCGATAAACGCAGTCTACAAATAGGGAATCCCCCACAGGAGTAGAAACATAAACAGGGGCATTTCAAGAATCCCGAGGTACACCTAAATGCTGAGCAAAGTAAGAAGACACATAAGAGTAAGTAGAGCCTGGATTGAATAGAACTGAAGCATCTCTGTGACAAACAAATATAATACTTATGATGACAGACTCAGAGGCAACAACCTCGGTACGAGCAGGGATGGCATAATATTTGTCCTGGCCTCCCCCTCGAGGGTGACCTATACCTCCCTGACCTACGCCCCTAGCTGGCTGGGCAGATGGGTTAGCAGCTGGAGCTTTGATCATGGCCTGAGAGCTCTACGGGGCATGCCGTGGCTGAGAAGTCTGTGGAGGTACACTCCTCCCAAGTCTAGGGCAATCCCTCACCACATGGCGGGTGTCACCACACTCGAAACAAGCTCTAGGGGGATGTGGTGGCTACCACTGGCTAGGGCTAGGTCTGCTGGAGTGACCTCTGAAAGCACCCCGTGCAGGAGGCGTACTAGAAAATGGAGGTGCATAGTAAGGATCTTGAGGCCTAGGAGGAGCTGGAGCACTGCTAGCTGCTGGAGGAGCTAAATGAATGGGGTGACCCATATAACCCCTACCATGTCGACCTGAAGCTGGGGTACGGACATTTGAGAAATGGTCCGACTCTCGAGATCTCTTGGCCTCCCTATTCTCTTTCTCCCTAGCATGCATACCCTCAATCCTTCTAGCAATGCTCACCACCTGCTAGTAGGAAATGTCCATCTCCAACTCTCGAGCCATGCTAGATATGATGGGCGAGATAAGATCCTTAATGAACCAGCGAACCCTCTCACGGACAGTAGTAACCAAGGCTGGTGCATGCCTAGCCAAACTGGTGTAACAAACAGCATACTCTGAAACAGTCATAGTACCCTGGCGCAAATGCTCAAACTCTACGCGCCATACGTCTTTGACGCTCTGAGGAACATACTCTCGCAGGAACAGATCTGAAAACTGAGCCCAAGTCAGTGAACCAACCGCATCTGAACTGACTAACTCATAGGTGTGCCAACAATCATAGGCAGCCCCTCGAAGCTGAAAGGTAGTGAAAGAAACTACGCTCGATCCAGAAATACCCATAGTACGGAGAATGTGGTAACACTCATCAAGAAATCCCAAAGAATCCTCCGATGCTAGACCACTGAACCCAGGAGACTTATACTTCTTGAACCTCTCAAGCCTCAACTGCTCCTGCTCGAAATCCGCTGCCATACCCTCTGGCTGAACTGGCACTGCCTGAGGTGTGGGAATAATCGTGGAAACCTGCTCAACATGCACTCACTACTCAGGAGTGCGGGCGGCGGGAGTCTGTGCTCCTCCTTCGGCCTGGGATATGGCTGCAGCAAGGGGAAGCAACCCTGCCTGAGCCAAGGTGGTGTACATACTCATGAACTGAGCCAAAGTCTCCTGAAGAGTGGGAGTAGTAGTGGCAGTAGTAGGCGTGCCAGGTGCTTGGACTCCGGCTGGATCTGCTGGTGGTACCTCGGCGGCAGCTCGCACAGGTGCTATGGCTGCACCACGTGCACGTCCTCGACCTCTACCCCGACCCTAGCCTCTGACGGTTGTAGTAGGGGGTGCCGGTGCCTAATCATCTCAAGTGGCACGTTTCCTAACCATCTGTGAGAGAAGAGAAAGACAAAAGTTTAGTTGTGATATCAAAATCTCGCATGACAAGGAAATCAAATGAAGTGGAATTTTTTCCTAACAGTTACATAGCCTCTCGTAGATAAGTACAGACGTCTCCGTACTGATCAGCGAGACTCTAATAAACCTGCCTGTGTTCCATGACTCCTGTGAGCCTAGAGCTTTTATACTAAATTGTCACGACCCCAGTTCGCCCTCCGTGAACATGTCGTGACGGAACCTAGTCCCTACGACTAGGTAAGCCCAACAATGCGGAAACAGTACAACTTGCAGAAAAATAATAATTTAAAACTGAACAGCTAGAAGAAAACTATATATAGATGCCACTTGGCATAAACAACATCAATAACGCAGAAGTCTACAATATCATCCCAAAACCTGGAAACTCACGGGAACACAAGCTAACAGATTGTGATACATTGCTCTAACTCCAGAATGTCTAAAACAATAGCAAGAAAGTAAGGCTAACTGCTAAGCTATAATAAGATAGAGACTCCTTGGTCTGCGGATGCGGAAGATGTACCTCGAAGTCTCTGCTATATCTCTCCGCCTCGGGGGTGATACGCCTGGGTGGAGGTACCTGGATCTGCACATAAAAAACATGCGCAGAAAGGGCATGAGTACACCATAGTAGTACTCAATAAGTGCCAAGCCTAACCTCGGTTGGGTAGTGACGAGGAAGGTCAGGGCCCTACTGAGATAAAATATAATAAATGATAGGGTAAAGAGACAGTATAATGAGAGCATACAGCGAGAATCCAAACAAGATAAATAAAGAATACAGTAACGGAAAAATATAAATAAGACAAACACAAGGAAATACCGCTCACAAAAGGAATAATAACCGGGGATCTCTTGGTATCCCGAGGATCTCTTGGTATCCTCAATAAGTAAGGCGGGGATCTCTTGATATCCCAAGGATCTCTTGGTATCATCAATATATTTATATACATGTGCCAGGGATCTCTTGGTATCTCGCACCCTCAGTCCAGAACATAACTCGTGCAGGGGATCTCCCGGGATGCCATCCCGTAGTCCCAAATTTAAAACACACAATAGCAGCTCAAGATTATCAGAATAAATACTAAACTCATGACAAGTAACAGTAATAATTCTAGCCTAACATGCTTCACGAAGTACAAACAAGTCAGTTTAAGCAAATAGGAAAGTAAGTAAACTAAACATGCTTCTCTAAACTAACACAGGCTAAGTTTGCAATTAGATTAAAACAAGTAAGAAAAGAAACTCAATTTAAACATTTCAAGTAAAACTAGATTTGCAACAATTAGCTCAAGTACTCGCTCGTCACCTCACGTACGAGGCTTTCAATTACCAAATATTATATCCTAGGGAGAAAGGTCCCCACACAAGGTTAGACAAACCACTTACCTCGAACCGGCTCCAAAATCAACTCGAAACCACACGTTTGCCACGAGTATCCGACTCCAAATGGCCCAAATCTATTCAATTCAATTACATATCGTAAATAACATCTCAAGCAACTGATTCTACTATTTAATTCAAAGCTAAGATGCAAAATTAGGTAAAATAACCAAAACACCCCTCAGACCGACGTCTCAAAATTGGATGAAATTAACATTTTTAGAACCCTCATACTCTCAATCAAAATCTCTCAAATCAGAGGTTAAACACCCACTCAAAACTCAATAATTTGGTCTATGAATTTTCACCAATTTTTTCATTCAAATTCCGAAATTAAAGGAGGAATTCATGATTAGATTAGTGGGTTACAAGCATAAAGGAGTTTAGAATCGTTACCCAATCGTTGTCCCTGAAAAAAACTCGAAATCTCCCTCAAATCCAAGCTCTCAAGCTTAAGTTTTTGTAAAAATGGCTAAACACTCGTTTTGAAATGTTTATATATGCGCAGACATTTAATGTATCGCGAACACGAAGGGAGTCACGCATTCGCGAAAAAGGAAAAAATAAAGGCTGCCAAATTGATCTTCGCGAACGCGAGGAACAGTATGCGAACGCGAAGGCATGGGCTGGTAAAGCTATGCGAACGCGACCCAAGAAGTTCGAACACGATGAAGAAAAATAAGCACAACCCTTAGAGCCAAACAGAACTACGCGAACGCAAAGGCTGTCTACGAACACAAAGGAGGAAAATGATGAAGCTTCACGAACGCGGGAGGGTTGAATGCGAACACGAAGAAGAAACTGGTCCTCCTCCAAAATTACTCTAAGCGAACGCGTGGAGGAGGACGTGATCGCGAAGAAGAAAAAGGAGGTCTGCAACAGCTGAAGAACTTCTGCAATTTTAAACAACTCCAAAATGCCCCGTTGAGCATTCGAAACACACTGAAGGCCCCCGGGACCTCAACCAAACCTACGGACATATCCCATAATATCATTCAAACTTGTACCGATCCTTAAACCACTTAAAAACATCGAAAACTCGAATTAATAAAGGATTTAAGCCTAAGAACTTCAAATTCTCTCAAAATATGCCTTCGATCAAAAACCTAACCAAAAGACGTCCAAATTACCTGAAATTTTTCATACCTATCCCAAATGACATGACGGAGCTACTTCAACATTTGGAATTTTATTCCGACCCTCAGATCAAAATTTCACTATCGGACCGGAAACTTTAAAAATTCAAATTTCGGCATTTCAAGCCTAAATTAGCTACGAATCTCCAAAATACATTCCGAACATACACCCAACCCCAGAATCACCTAATGGAGCTAACGGAACCATCAGATTTCCATCTTGAGGCCGTCTTCACACTGTTCCGACTATGAGCAATTTTTCAATCCTTAAGCTCTAATTTAGGGACTAAGTGTCCCAAAACTCTCTGATACTCAAAATCGAACATCCTGGCAAATCAAATTAGCAGAAATAGACTTGGGGAAAGCAGTTAATAGGGGATCAGAGCATAAATTCTTAAGACGGTCGGCCGGGTCGTCACAAGTTGCATCACCAAAAATTATGAAATCTAACATATTATATATAACAACACACCATAAAAATTATAATCTCCAATCGTTATAATTTTATTTCAATAAATAAATAACTCAAATTTAGGATAAAAATCTAGATTCTGCACATCCAGTATAGAATACTGGACATTATGATTTCGCATGATATATTTCCAGCATAATATACAGGAAATAAACTTTTAAATTAGTTTTCATTGTTTTACTCTTCTCCATTATAATATACTAGCTTATAACGCTTCATAAGTAGTATTTGCAGCATAATTTATAGGAAGAAATTAGAACTCTATCAAGCATTTAATATATACGTGAAATAGGTAATATTGACAAATAATATACACACAAAGCAAGTTTAGTTGAGCACCCTTAGTCATTCTTTTTCATTCAGACAAAAAAAAAAACTGGACATTATGGTTTTGCATGATATATATCCAACATAATATACAGGACACAAAATTTTAAATTATTTAATTCCAGAAAATTATTCAAGATAAAAAATTTCCACTGTTTTCACTTCTCCATTATAATATACTGGATTATATTGCTTGATAAGTATTATTTACAGCATATTTTATAGGTAGCAACCAAAATAAGAACTACATCAAAGGAAAAAAAATCTGGAATTATACATCCAGTACAAAATACAGAAGATTATGGTTTCGCGTGATATATCTCCAGCATAATATACAGGAAATAAAAATTTAAATTATTTAATTTCAGAATATTGCTTTAGATACAAATTTTCTGCTATTTTTCACTTCTCCATTATAATATACTGGCTTATAACGCTTCATAAGTAACATGTCGAGCATAATTTATAGGGAGCAACGAAAATAAGAACTCCAACTAATTATACTAGAGTTGCATCAGCAAAAATTATTAAATCTTACATATTATACATGAAAACAACACCATAAAAAATATAATCTCCAATCCTTAGAACTTTATTTCAATAAATAAATCGGTCAAATTTAGGGTAACAAAAACCTAAATTGTGCACATCTAGCATACAATACTGGACATTATGCTTTTGCATGATATACCACAAGTATAATATACTGGACATTATTGTTTTATATAATTTATTTTTAAATTATATAAAAGCTGTTAACTTATTAATCTGAAGTTACATTTATATTTGCATTTATGACTTGTCGTATTTTACCACCTATTTTTCTTGGAATGTGCAAAAAGTTACATTTCTCTGAACCTAAAACATCAAACAGACCTGAAAAGTTACCTTTATATTTATACATATTAAATTTAGTAGGTGCACACTCTGACTATATTAAACAATCAATTCACTAGAAAAGTTTCATAGTCATTCATAAACTTCTATCATATTTCATTAAATTTATATTCATTAGTAGCCTTTTAGCTTTTTCAAAAAAACCACGTCTGATCCAAGAGGAAGCAGGAGGCTTACAATGGATGAACTTATGCAGAAGTGGGAGAGTTTAAAGTCTAATTCGGATAGTAAAGTACCAATGGGTAATATTATGCAAAAGTGGGAGCAAATAAAGGCTATTTGGGAAAGAATAAGACCTCAATTTTTTGCTGATGAATCATTCTAGAACAGGCTGAACATGGAACGCAATTTTTAAGGTTATTCAACCTCGCTCGACAAGGTTGTATAGAAGTTTGATTCTTTTAAGTATCCCAACAGGGACGACTGTGCGAATGTTGAATATAGTTTAAAGAATCTTCTTTATCTTATGGACAGAATAATAATTGAACAAAATCAGTTGCATCATGTGTCACGACCCCAAATACCCGATCGTGATGGCGCCTATCACATTACTAAGCATGCCAACCCAAACCATTAATCACATCGAATTTCTTTTATAAAACCATTTTCTAACACATGTTTAAACCTTAATTTTTCATAAGAAATGTATAAAACAACGAAAATGTGTGGAAGTCAATAAAACATTAAACCAACAAAGCCCAAATATCTGGTGTCACGAGTCTAGAGCCTCTAAATACACAACCGACTATCTAATACATCATAAGTCTAAAAATGCAGGAAAGAACGATATAGGAAGGAGGAATGCAGGGCTGCAGACGCCATGCAGCTACCTTGCAATCTCCAGCAAACGCTGGATAAGATGAGGACCCTCCCTCTATCGCTCGGGCACCTGGATCTACACACAAAGTGCAGGAAGTAACGTGAGTACGCCAACTCAGCAATTAACTAAAGTAAATAAGGTCTGGAAGCAGTGACGAGCAGTTAAAAACATATAAAGGAGTAAAAATAGTATAACAGATAAAATTCCACAGTTTAAAACCAGTTTCGTCATAAAATCTTCAGTTTCAATTGAAATACTGGAAATCATATAATTAGAAATTTTTCAACAGAGGCTTATTTCAAAAGAAGAGTGAGATAAGTAAAAATATCATAAATGGGCCACTCGGGCAAGGTTTCACTCAAACTATGGCCTCTCGGGTAGCCTCTCAATCACTCGTGACTTAGCTCTCGTCACTCAGTACTCACTCTCTGCACTTAGGCTCATTAATATCTCATAATAAGAAAAATCATAGTAACCACTGCGACGTACAGCCCGATCCATATTTTATAGTCGACTACGCTCACTGGGGGTGTGCAGACTCTGAAGGGGCTCCTACAGCCCAAGCGTCATATCGTTGTGGCATGCAGCCCGATCCAATATATATATCCCTGCGGCATGCAACTCGATCCATAATATAAAGGCATATATATATATATATATCCCCTCACCATTAGGTTCTCAACCCCTCTCAATCATTTACCTTACGGCCTTTCGACATAACAGTAAAAATCAGGGAACTCAGTCCGAACAGTTATCACATTTGAAGAAGTACAATGATAAAACCAGTTTTAAACAATAAGAAGGTAGAACGTGACTGAGGATATGCTTTCAAACAAGTAGAGTGAGAAAAAATAGTAAAAATGCCCCTAAGGGTCTTAACAGGTCGTCAACAGGTCGGCACAAAGTCCCAAACATGGCATACAACCCATAATACAGTATAACGATTAAAGTATGGAATATCATAAGATTTCAAATAAAATACGTGGCTTAATAGTCTCTATTGGATGGACCAAATCACAATCCCTATCGGTGCACGCCCGTACGCTCATCACCTAGCATGTGCGTCACCGCATTTATCAAAACAATTCAAATACCGGGATTTTGTACCCTCAGTTCCAGATTTACAATGGTTACTTACCTTAAATCGAATGGAACCATTACTCTGCGATGCCTTTTCCTCTCACCTCAGCCTCAACTCATGCCGAATATACCCAAAATCAGGATCATAACATTAGAATAGGCTAGAGGGATAAAGCCCATGCGAAATAAATCAAATTATACCAAAAATCCTAAAATTGGCCGAACCCGACCCCTAAGCCCAAGTATTGAAACTCGGTAAAAATCACATCAATGGAATCCTTATCCTTCCACGAGTCCATATATACTAAAAGCACTAAAATTGGAGTCCAAATGACCCCTCAAATTCCCATTTTAAAGTCTCTTAATCTCAAGCCCTAATCTCCAATTTTCTTCCTTAATCACCACTAATACCAAGATTTAACTATGGAAAAATGATCAACATAAACCCAAATAATGAAGCTTAGAGGACTTATCCAACTGATTCCCTTAGATCTTCCCTTAAAATCACTGCCCTAGCTTGCTTCCCGTCTTAAAAAATGGAGAACTTAGCAAATTTCGCGAAGGAAACAATATATACCTTCTGGTCCAGAGATTCCACACTGCGGCCCAGATAACACTTCTGCGGTACCGCATTTGAGGTCAATGAGCTGCTTCTGTGACTTTCACTTAAAATTCAAAAATCGCATCTGTGACCAAGTAGCCGCAGGTGCATTCAGCCAACCGCATCTGCGACTCCTGCACTTCTCCTCCTTGACTGCTTCTGTGGTCCTTTCCTCACATCTGCAACATCGCACCTATGGTCCCCAATCCGTAGGTGTGGAAATACCAGAAGCAGAAAATCTGCAGCTTCACTAAAATCTCAAACTCTCCCTCAACCATCCGAAATCATCCCGAGGCCCCCGAGACCTCAACCAAAAGCACCAACATATCCCAACACCTTATTCAAACTTATACCAATCTTCAAAACACCTCAAACAGCGCCAAATCGACCAAAACATATCTGATTCAAGCCTAAGTTTCCAAAATCTTTTAAATTACGCTTTTGATAAAAAAGCCAACCAAACCACGTCCGAATGAACTAAAATTTCACACATACATTCCAAATGACACAACGGAACAACTGTAACTCTCGTATTCCATTCTGACCCCTGTATCAATTTTGCACCTATCAACTGGAAATCGCCAAAAATCTAATTTCGCCAATTCAAGCCTAAATCTAATCCGTACCTCCAAAACACATTCTGATCGCGCTCCTAGGTCCCAAATCACCTCCCAAAGCTAAATAAACCATCGTAAGTCACATACAAGACCTTCAATACATAATTCAATGTCCGTTTGTTACCGTGAGACTTTGTGGACTTTTGCCTGGGTATCCTATAATAATCTCTTATTCGGATGATGATGAGATATATCTGTTACGACCATAGTTCACCCTCTGTGAACTGTTGTGATAAGTTGGTATCAGATTTCTAGGTTCATAGGAGTCATGAATCACAAACTGGTTTATTAGAGTCTTGTTGATCGATACGGAGACGTTTGTACTTATCTACAAGAGGCTATGTAACCGTTAGGAAAATTCCACTTTGTTTGAATTCCATGTTGTGCGAGATTTTTGATATCACAATTCTAAACTTCTATCTTCTATTCTCTCATCGATGGTGAGGATACACGCTACTAGAAATGATCAGGCACCCGCGCCCCTACAAAAGTCACTAGAAGTCGGGGCCGGGGTTGGGTAGAGGTCGAGGACACGCACACGGTGCAGCCAGAACACCCGCGTGAGCTACTACCAAGGAGCCACCAGCAGTTCTAGCCAGATCCCAGGCACCAGATGCGCCTACTGCTACTAGAACTCCAGCTTTTTAGGAGACCTTAACACAGTAACTGAGCATGTTTGGTACATTGGTTTGGCGGGGTTAATTTAGGTTGTACCAACTACTTCACAGATTGGGGGAGGGACCCAGACTCCAACTGCCCCCACTCTAGAGCAACGAGTCCACATTGTTTGGGTTCTAGGTGTCATGGCAACACAGCCTATGGTCCCATTTCAATAGGTGGTGAGGCTCACTCTCTCCGAGTAGAGGACAGGTAGGTCTAGGTGAGAGAGGACAGACGAGGTCAAGAGAGAGAGAGTATGGGGAATCAAGGAGATCTCATAGACCGAAGAGAGAGCCACTGGTCCTTATTTTGGAGAAAGAGTACGACATGGTAGAGATTTTGTGGGTCAGCCATCTCAGTTTGCATCTTAGATTTCACACAGCGTTTCAGGTGTTAGGGGTCTTAGAGTACCCGTACCGTAAAGTTCCCACTGCCATGTCCTCCCAGAGCTTGTTTTGAGTGTGGTAGCACATGCCATATGATGAGGGATTGCCCCAGACATAGGAGGGGTGTACCTCCATAGACTTCTCAGTCACAGCGTGCCCCGTAGAGTTCTCAAGCTATGGTTACAGCTCCAGTTGCTACCCCACCTGCTCAGCTAGCTAGAGGTGGAGGCGGGGGAGGTAGATGTTGCCCTAGAGGGGGAGGCCAGGCCAGATAATATTCCTTCCTGCCCGTAACAAGGTTGTTGCCTCCAATTATTTCATCATAGGTATTATACTAGTTTGTCATAGAGATGCATCAGTTATATTAGATAAGGCTCCACTTACTCTTATGTGTCTTCTTATTTTACTCTGCATTTGGGTGTACCTCGGGATTCTTTAAGTTCACCTGTTTATGTTTCTACTCTTGTGGGAGATTCTCTTATTGTGGACCGTGTTTATCAGTCGCGTTTTGTTGTTCTTTGTGGTTTTGAGACCAGAGCCGATCTATTGTTGCTCAGTATGGTTGATTTTGATAATATCTTAGGCATGGACTAGTTGTCGCCCCATTATGCTATTCTTGATTTTCACGCCAAAATTGTAACGATGGCTATGCTAGGTTGCCGCGTGTTGAGTATAGGGGTAGTTTAGATCACACTCCTAGTAAAGTTATTTCTTTTCTTAAACTAAGCGTATGGTTGAGAAGGGGTATGATACGTATTTAGCTTATGTGAGAGATGTCAATATTGATACCCCTTTCGGTTGATTCAGTCCCAGTAGTACGGGATTTTCCCTATGTGTTTCTAGCTGATCTTCTAGGCATGCCGCCTGATAGAGATATTGATTTTGGCACTGATTTATTGCCAGGCACTCAGCCCATTTCTATTCCTCTGTATCGTATGGCTCCTCTTGAGTTGAAGGATCAGTTACAGGAATTGCTCGATAAGGGTTTTATTCGGCCCAGTGTATCACCTTGGGGTGCTCTTGTCTTGTTTGTGAAGAAAAATGATAGTTCTATGTGTATGTGTATTGATTATCGTTAGCTAAACAAGGTTACAGTGAAGACCGTTATCCTTTGCCTCGTATTGATGATTTATTTGACCAGCTTCAGGGCGTGCGGGTGTTTTATAAGATTTATTTGAGCTCAGGTTACCATAAGTTGAAGATTCGAGAACAGGTATCTCGAAGACTACATTCAGGACTTGGTATGGTCATTACGAGTTCCTTGACATGTTATTTGGGCTGACCAATGCCCCGGCAAAATTTATTAATTTGATGCACAGTGTGTTCCAGTGGTATCTTGACTTGTTCGTCATTATCTTTATTGATGATATTCTGGTGTATTCCTGGAGTCGAGAAGATCATGAGTAGCACTTGAGGATTGTGCTTCAGACTCTGAGAGAGAAGAAGTTATATGCTAAGTTCTCAAAATGTGAGTTTTGGTTGGATTAAGTGGCATTCTTAGACCAAGTGGTATCGAGTGAGGGTATTCAGGTGGATCCAAAGAAGATAGAGGTCGTACAGAGTTGGCCCAGACCATCCTCAGCTACCAAGATCCATAGTTTTCTTTGATTGGCGGGCTACTACAGTCATTTTGTGAAGGAGTTTTCATCGATTGCAGCCCAAATTTTAATAATGCCTATAGGTTTGGGGTCTTATGCGGTCTATTGTGATGCCTCGAGGATTGCCTACACGTCCAAAAAGTTGAAGATACATGAGAAGAATTATCTGATTCATGATCTTGAGTTGGCTGCCATTGTTCGAAGATCTGGTGCCATTATTTATACGATGTGTCTTGTGAGATTTATACTACTCATTGGAGCTTGCAGCACTTGTTCAAGCAAAAGGATCTAAATTTGTGCCAGATGAAGTGGTGCTAAAGGACTATGATATCACTATTATGTATCACAAGGGAAAGGACAATATGGTGGCCGATGCTTTGAGTTGGTTGGGAAGAGAGTTTAGGGAGTTTGGCTTATTTATATGCATCAGAGAGGCCTATGGTGATGGATGTTCAGGCCTTAGCCATCCAGTTTGTAAGATTGGATCTTTCGGAGCCCAGTCGGGTTCTAGCTTGTGTGTTTTCTCGGTTTTCCTTATTTGATCGTATGTGGGAGCGTCAGTATGATGAACCTCATTTACTTGTCCTCAAAGACAAGGTTCAACAAGGTGATGCCAGATATGTGACTATTGGTCACACCGGTGTATTAAGGATGTAGGGTCGGATTTGTGTACGTAATGTTGATGGGCTTCGGGAGTTGATTCTTGAGAAGGCCTACAATTCACAGTATTCCATTCATCCGGGTTCCATGAAGATGTATCGGGATTTATGGAAGCGCTATTGGTGGAGGCGGATGAAGAAAGATATAGTTGGGTTTGTAGCTTGGTGCCTCAACTGTCAGCAGGTGAAGTACGAGCATCACAGGCCAGGTGGATTACTTCAGCAGATAGAGATTCCATAGTGGAAGTGGGAGCGGTTCACCATGTACTTTGTAGTTGGGCTCCTACGAACTTTGAGGAAGTTTAACGCTATTTGGGTGATTGTGGATCGGCTGACCAAGTCCTCTTATTTCATTCCTATGTGTACTACTTATTCTTCGGAGCGGTTGGGGGAGATTTATATTTGGGGGATTGTTCGTCTGCATGGTATTCCAGTGTCCATCATTTTAGATAGAGGTACTCAGTTCACATCATGGTTCTGGAGGGCCGTTCAGCATGAGCTGGGTACTCAGGTAGAGTTGAGTACAACATTTCACCCTCGGACGGACGAACAGACCGAGCGCACCATTCAGATTCTTGAGGATATGCTCCGTGCGTGTGTGATTGAGAATTGAAGGTCTTGGGATCAGTTCTTTCCATTGGCAGAGTGTGCCTACAACAACGGTTATCAGTCCAGTATTCAGATGGCACTGTATGAGGCCTTATATGGCAGGCGGTGTAGATCTCTGGAGGGTTGGTTTGAGCCAGTTGAGGCTAGATTATTGGGCACAGACTTAGTTCAGGATGCTTTGGAGAAGGTTAAGGTGATTCAGGATAGACTCCATACAACCCAGTCCAGATAGAAGAGTTACGCAGATCGGAAGGTTCGTGATGTTTCCTATATGGTAGGAGAGTGGGTTCTGCTTTGGGTTTCTCCTATTAATGGCGTTATGAGATTTGGGAAGAAGGGAAAGTTGAGCCCAAGATTTACTGGCCCTTTTGAGATATTGAGGTGTGTTAGGGAGGTTGCTTATGAGCTTGCCTTACCTCCCAGCTTGGCAGGAGTTCATCTGGTATTTTATGTTTTGATGCTCCGGAGGTATCACGGTGATCCGTCGCACGTGTTGGATTTCAGTTCAGTCCAGTTGGACAAGGATCTATCCTATGTCGAGGAGCCAGTGGCAATATTGGACAGGAAGGTAAGGAAGTTGAGGTCAAAGAACATTGCTTCGGTAAAGGTTTAGGGCGGGGTCAACCAGTCGAGGAGGCAACCTAGGATACCGAGCAGGAAATGCGCAACCGTTACCCTCATCTTTTCACTACTTCACGTGTGTCTCTATGCTTATTAAAGGACGAATGAATGTTTAAGTGTAGGAGGATGTGATGACCCGGCCGGTCGTCTGAATAATTAATGCCATGATCCCCAATTAACTGCCTTCCCCGTGTTTATTTATGCTATATTGATTTACCAGGATATTCGGTTTTGAGTTTCAGAGAGTTTTGGGACACTTAGTTCCTAAATGAGACCTTAAGTGTTGGAAAGTTTACCATAGTCAAAACATTATGAAGATGGACTCGGAATGGAAATCTGATGGTTCCATTAGCTCCGTTGGGTGATTTCGGGGTTAGGATCGTGTTCATATTATATTTTGGAGGTCCCTAGCTAATTTAGGCTTAAAATGCCAAAAGTTGAATTTTTGAAGTTTCCGGTTCGACAGTGAGATTTTGATCCGAGGGTCAGAATGGAATTCCGGAAGTTGTAGTAGCTCCGTAGTGTTGAATGTGATGTGTGTGCAAAATTTCAGGTCATTCGGACGAGGTTTGATAGATCTTTTGATCGAAAGCATATTTTTAGAGTTTTTGGAATTCTTAGGCTTGAATCCGATGAAAAGTTGGTGTTTTGAGGTTGTTTTGAGCGTTCTGAAGGTTGGAACAAGTTTGACTGAAGTTATGGGATATGTTGGTAGGTTTGATTGAGGTCCCGGGGGCCTTGTGTGTGTTTCAGATGCTCAACGGGTCATTTTGGAACTTGTTGGAATTGCTGAACTGCTGGTATCTGATTTCCTTATATGCGATCACAATAGTGGGGTTACAATCACATAGGGTTGTTGGTGAGGCGGCAGAATTTATTCTATGTGATCGCCAGGATTGGCCCGTGATCGCGAAGTGTGAGGAGCCAAAGCAGTGCAGTCGTGGAGGCTGAATGCGAACGCATAGTGTGGACGCGTGTGGTGGGGGTTGAGTGTTTACTCTATGCGAACGCGGTTGGATGTACGTGATCTCTTGAGGGAAGGGAGCTAGTTCTATGCAAACGCATGTGATGGACCGTGATCACAGTGGAGGATTTTATTAAAACGCTGGGCAGTGTTTTAAAAGCCCAATCCGCGACCCTTCTTCATTTTTCCACCATTTTTGAAGGGATTGAAGCTTTTGAGGGTGATTTTTGAGAAACCAAAGGGGAATCACTTGTAGGTAATATTTTTTACTTCATAACTCATTTATATGTGATTAAAGATCTAATTAGTGGTGAAAATTTTGAGAAAAATAAGTAATTAGGGTTTGAGATTAAGAGACCTTAAAATGGGTATTTGAGGGGTCAATTGAACTCTGATTTCAGTGTTCTTGTTATGTATAGACTCGTGAGAGTATAAGGGTTTTGAAAATATACATTTCACCCAATCCTGAGATGTGGGCTTGAGGGGCATTTTGGTTATTTTAGCAAATTTCACGTATTAGCTCAGAATTTCTTTGTGGAATCAGTTACTTGAAGTGTTATTTACATTATGCAATTGAATTGAATAGATTTGGGTCATTTGGAGTTGAGTACTCGTGGCAAGAACGTAGTTTCGGGTTGATTTTGAGCCGGTTCGAGGTAAGTGGCTTGCCTAACCTTGTATGGAGGACCTTCCTCTTAAGATTTGGTATATTTGGTAATTGAAATGCCTGGTACATGAGGTGATGAGTGTGTACTTGTGCTAATTATTGAAAATTCGATTTTAATTAATTAATTACTAGTATGTTTCCTTTTCTATTTTTATTACTCACACTATTAAGCCTGTTGCTAGCTTAGGAAAGAATATCTAAGTGATTAAATTACTTTATTTGCTCAAACTGCCTTACCTGAATTCTGTCCATGCTAGGCAAGAATTACTTGTTTTGCCTTAATATGAAATTTGCCATTTCTAAATATTTTTCTGTTGCTTCTGTGTATTTACATTGGGACTACGGATGTGGGATTCCAGTAGCTCCCCCTTGTCTGTTTCTTTGGGACTACGGATGTGGCATTCCGGTAGATCCCTCTTGTCTATTTATTTGGGAGTACGGATGTGGGATTCCGGTAGATCCCTTTGCACAGTTATATGTAACTACGGGACTGCACCCGATAGATTCCTCCAGTATTGGGTATTTATATTTGGGACTACGGATCATGATTTTCGGTAGATCCCCACGCATTGATAGTTGGACTATGGGATGAGATTCCAGGAGACCCTTCAGATATATATGATGGACTATGAGACGGTATCCCGGGAGATCCACTGGATAATTATAATTGGGACTACATGACGGTATCCTGGAAGGTGCCCCAGTTGTTATCTCTGTGCTGAGCTGTATTTCTTTCCCATGATTTATTTTGTCTCTATTCTAGTGGTTGTTGTTCTTTCAAGTCTATGTTATTTTTTATTGTTGCACTTATTTATTCTATTTTATTCCACACTGTTAACCCTTATATTTTATTTAACCTCAGTAGGGCCCTGACTTTCCTCGTCACTACCCGAACGAGGCCAGGCTTGGCACTTATTGAGTACCAATATGGTGTACTCATGCCTACATGCGCATGTTTTTCATGTGCAGATCCAGGTACTTTCACTCAGTCTTATCATCCTTGAGGCGAGGTGCTTATGTAGAGACTTTAAGGTATATCTGCCGCATTCGTAGACCGAGGAATCCCTTTCTATTCTTGCTTTTAAGTATTAGCACTTCTATATTTCTTTTCTTTATTAGACATTCTGTAGTTGGATACTGTTAGGTATTGAAAGGCTTGTGGTTTCATGAGATTCCGGGTTTTGAGAAAGTGTATTACCTTTTGAGAAGTTGTATTGTATATGTCGAGCGGCATTTTTAATACTGTTCCATTTCGTTATTTTGGCTTTTAATTATTTCTTTCGCAAGTTCTGTTTATTTTCCGCATTGTTAGGCTTACCTAGTCATAGAGACTAGGTGCCATCACGACATTTCACGGAGGGCGAACTGGGGTCATGACAATATTGAAACATTGACGAGTAATATTCTGATGAGGCAGATGATTCTTAATTTTCCTTAATCCTTTTTTAATGTTTTTGTTCTTTGTTTTTGTTTATGTTTTCTTTATTTTTATGTGGCTTTTCTTTTCTTTTGGGTATTTTTTTATCTTCTACTATGTTTATGTATGATTGTTCTTTGTAACATTTATTTTATGCTTCTGATATTATGGAATAAGATCGACATAGTATCAAAATATTTTTCAGAAAATTATACGAAAATGACAACTCCAGCATAGAACGACAAAAAATCATGAAATGCAGCAGATTATACATCTTACAAAAATAATTGTCCAGTATAAAATATAGCATACTATGGTTTTATATGATATATCTCCAACATAATATACAGCAAGCAAATTTTTTTATGTCCCTAATTTTAATAATTTATTATGGATACAACTTCTGCATTATAATGTCCAGTATAAATTATAGAATATTATGCTTTTACATGGTATATCTCTAGCATACTATAAGGAAGTTTTCCATTCTAGAGACAAATTTTTAATTTTTTTTATACTTCTCCATTATAATATACTGGACTATAACGCTTCATAAGTAGTAACTCCTGTATAATTTACACGAAGCAGCTAAAATAAATCGCTCAAATTAAGAATACTGGAAATTATGCTTTCACATTGTATATCACCAGCAGAATATACAAGAAGCAAATTTTTTTATGAAAATCATGAAATGCAACAGATTATACATCTTATTAAAATAATTATCAATTATAATAAGTAGTAATCTCCAGTATAATTTACAGGAAGCAACCAAAATAAATCGCTCAAATTAAGAAAAACAAATTTGGCTTGTGACGATCCAGTATAAAATACTGGATATTATGCTTTCACATTGTATATCTCCTGCAGAATATACAGGAAGCAAAAATATTTATGAAAATCATAAAATCCAGCAGATTATACATGTTATGAAAATGATTGCCCAGTATAAAATGCAGCATGCTATGGTTTTATATGATATATCTCCAGCATAATATACAGCAAGCAAAAATTTTTATGTCCCTAATTTCAATAATTTATTATGGATATAACTTCTCTATTCTTTTAGACTGTTCCACTATAATGACCACTATAAATTACTGTATATTATATTTTCACATGGTATATCTCCAGCAAACTATACAGGAAGTAAATATTTTAATTATTCAATTTCACAATATTTTTCTAGAGACAAATTTTCCTCTTTTTTTTTACACTTCTCCGTTATAATATACTGGACTATAATGCTTCATAAGTAGTAATTTCAGTATAATTTACAGAAAGCAACCAAAATAAATCGCTCAAATTCAGAAAAACAAATCTTGCTTGTGACGATCCAGTGTAAAATACTGGATATTATTGTTTCACAATGTATATCTCTAGCAGAATATACAAGAAGCAAAATGTCACGACCCAAACCCGGTCGCGATGGCGCCCAGCACACTACTGGGCAAGCCCGACCATTTATAACAATTACCCCAATTATTTAAACAAGTAAAGATAAAACTATTTAAGTAAAAGCCTGAAATAATGGTAAAAATACGGAAAAATCTGGCAAAAATACCGAAACAGCCCAACAAGGACCCGGTGTCACGAATATGAGCCTCTATAGAGTAGAATAATATCCTACTACACAAACTGTCTAAATGTCTGATAGTGCGGAATATAAAAGACAAGGATAAGAGAAAAAGTCAACGGCTGCGAACGCCATGCAGCTACCTCAATTCTCCCGAATAAGCAAGCCTGCTGATCACTGAATGTCTACTCAGCCTGTGAAGAAGGACCTAAATCTGCACACATGGTGCGGGGAGTAAAGTGAGTACTTCCAACACAGTGGTAATAAAAGTAAATAATACTGAAAGTATAAAATCCCAAAAAGGGCACAAATAATGCTATCATAAGCAGTAAACCAATAACAGTAGGATTCATGAAAACATAACAAAACATTCTCTTGAAAGGAATCAAATAAGCAATATTACACAAGTAAGGTCAGCCATTGTTACCTGACCAAAATGTGTTTCAGTGGCATTGTTACCACTAGTCAGTCATTGTTACCTGACTGGTCGGTCATTGTTACCTGACCGAAACACATATGACAGTGTCATTGTTACCACTGTTCATTTCAAAGGGGTACCCCGCGCTCACTGTGGGTGTGCAGACTCCGGAGGGGCTCCTTCAGCCCAAGCACTATCAATAAGGCCTGAAAGCTTGAATAATATCAACACGAGGCCTGAAAGCCTGCTCACAATACACTCGATGCCTGAAAGCCTCCTCACAGAACACTCGAGGCCTGAAAGCCTCCTCACATCACTCTCCATGCCCTCACATATGGCCTTCGGCCTCAATCAGTCCAAAATTAGTGAAAAAGCCTCTCGGGCATCAGTAAAACAATAATACTCAGCTCAACAATAGTTCAAATATCAGTTAAAACTCCAAGTTGAGTAAAATATAGCTGAGTTCATGAAACAGTATAAATCACATGGACGGAGTTCAATTAACATTTCAAATAGTGAGGGAAACAGTGATGATAGTTTATAAAGAGTTCAAACAATTGACAATAAGCCCCAAGTATGGCTATGAGCCCAAGTCATAATGATAACAATAAATCATTTACAATTACGCGGTAAAAATCAACAACCGGGACGGACCAAGTCACGATCCCCAATAGTGCTCTACCCCACGCTCGGGTCCAACGTGCAAGTCACCTCAACACAGCACTAAGATGTGCGAATTCGGGGTTTTAAACCCTCAGAATATCATTTACAAGTATTACTCACCTCTAGCCGACCAATAATCTAGCTCGCCAAGCCTTTCCCTCTCAAATCTACCTCCTCGCGTATATAATCTGATCAAAACCATAAGGGATATGTCACAATAGGCCAATAAACCACAACCCAATCGAAAAGACTCGAAAAACAACAAAAACCATGAAGTTGGCAAAACCCGAGCCCCGGGCCCACTTCTCAAAAAATTATAAAATTTACATTTCCGGAATCCTCGTCTCACCACGAGTCCTTACATATCAATTACACAAGAATCTGAGTCCATTTAACCCCTTAAATCGTCAATTTAGGCTCTCTAAGGCTTCAAGCCCTAACCACCATTTTTACCCTTAAATTCCTTGAATATTCAGTGTTTAATCCTTGTTTTTATACCATAACAACCTTATTTGAGGCTACAAGTTCATACCTGATGGAATCCCTTCGAAATATCTCAAATATCGCCCAAAATCGCCTCTCCCGAAGTCCCAAAATATTTTTCTAACTTCTGAAATTCGAACTCCACTGTTTCATTAAACACCCAGCATTTTCGTTTCTGCGGTGCAATTGTCGCTTATGCGACTTCCGCTTCTCCGGGAATAGTCCGCTTCTGCGGTTTCCTTCAAGTCGGCCAAAACCGCTTCTGCGGTTAATAGTCCGCTTCTGCGGACTCGCATTTGCGGAAAATATTCCGCTTCTGCGGACCTTTCGCTTCTGCGACCGCTTACCCGCTTTTGCGGGATCGCTTAAGCGAATAAAATTCCGCTTCTACGGAACTTGCTGGGCTCTCACTATTTCGCACATGCTGAGATTTTTCCGCTTCCGCGAAGACGCATCTGCGGTCTCCCTTCCGCAGATGCGGAAATACCTGCGGCAACTAATACCAGCAAACTTTCAAACTTCAAATTCTCTCGTTCAACCACCCGAATTCACCCCGAGGCCCCCGGGACCTCAACCAAAAATACCAATACATCTTATAACATTATTCAAACTTGTTCCAATCATCAAAACACTATCCATAACACAAAAATCACCAACTCACGATGGATTCAAGCCTAAGATTAACTAAAACTTCCGAAACTCACATTCGACCAAAAACCCGACAAAACGACGTCCGATTGACCTGAAAATTTGTAGACATATCCAAAATCACATAACGAAGCTACTGCAAATCTCGGAATTCCATTCCGACCCTCGGATCAAAATCTGACCTACTAACCGGAATTCGCCAAATTTCCAACTTCGCCAATTCAAGCCTATTTCTACACCGGACCTCCAAATTCGATTCTGATCACACTCCTAAGTCACAAATCATCCCCCGAAACTAACTGAACCACCGGAATTCACATCCGAACCCCCCAACCACATAGTCAACTTCCGGTTGACTTTTTTACAGCAACATTCCTTCTAAGAGGCTAATTACCTCATTTCATCCAAAAACTAACCCAACTCTATCCGATCACTCTAATACCGACATTGAAGCATGAAGCAACACAATAAGGGGGAAACGGGGCGGTAACTAACGTGACGACGGGCCGGGTCGTCACACAAAAAAATTTTATGTCCCTAATTCCAATAATTTAATATGGATACTAATTGTCCATTGTTTGACACTACTCCATTATAATGTCTAGTATAAAATACTGAATATTATGCTTGCACATGGTATATCTCCAGCATAATATACATGAAGTAAAACTTTTAATTATTTAATTCCACAACATTGTTGTAGAGATAAATTTTCATTTTTTTCACTTCTCCGTCATAATGTACTGGACTATAACATTTCATAAGTACTAATTCTAGCATAATTTACAGGAAGAAACAAAAATAAGAATTCCAACTATTTATACTAGAGTTGTATCAGCAAAAATGATGAAATCTAACTTAATATACATAAAATACACCACAGAATACTGGTCATTGTGCTTTTATATGGTATACCTCAAGCATAATATACAGGAAACAAAATTTTAAATTGTTTAAATCCAGCACTCTTTTACACTTCTCCATTATAATATATTGGCCGATATAGCTTCATAAGTAGCTTTTCTAGCTTAATTTACAGGAAGCAACCAAAATAAGAAATCCAACTAATTATACTAGAGTTGCATCAGGAAAAATTATGAAATCTAACGTAATAACATAAAAATAGAACATAAAAAATATAAACTCGAATTGATATTTGTTTCAAACAATAAATAGCTTGAATTCCATAAAATAAAACTGGACCGTAAATGCGATGACCCGATCCTTCGTCTCATGTGTTACTGCTCCGTTTTTCCCGTTTATTACTTCTTCATGTATCATTACCAGCATTGGGTGAGTTAGAGTCGAATTGGTTTGGTTTTGGTAGGAAATGGGATATTAAGTCTCTTTAAGGAAGACTTATATTGGAAAAGTCAACCGGATGTTGACTATTGAGTTACAGGGTTTGGATGTGGTTTTCGGTGATTCGGTTAGCTTCGGGGGATGATTTGTGACTTAGCAGTGCAATCAAAATTTATTTTGAAGACCCGGTGTAGAATTAGGCTTGAATTGGCGAAGTTAGTATTTTGGCGAATTCCGGTTGATCGGCGAGATTTTGATCTGAGGGTCGGAATGGAATTTCGAGAGTTGTCGTAGCTTTGATATGTGATTTGTGATGTGCGTGCAAAATTTCAGGTCATTCGGATGTCGTTTGGTTGGGTTTTTGATCGAATGCGTGTTTCGGAAGTTTTTAAAGAACTTAGGCTTGAATTCGATAAAATTGGAAGAACTAGGTCTTGGTTTTTTAAATGAAAATTTGGGATTTGAGGAGGCATTTGAACTCCAATTTTGGTAAATTTGATATGTACGGACTCGTGGCGAGACGAGGAATCTGGTGATGTGAATTTTGTAATTTTTCGAGAAGCGGGTTCAGGGCTCGAATTTTGCTATTTCTCGATTGTTTTCGATTTGGTATTGTTCCCTTAGCATATTGTGATGTATTCGCTCTGATTTTGGTAAGATACGACGTGTGAGGAGGCCGGTTTGAGGGGCAAAGGCATCGCGAGCTAGAGATTTCATCGGTTCGAGGTGAGTAATACTTGTAAATGATATCCTGAGGGTTTGAAACCCCGGATTTGCACACCATAGTGCTGTATTGAGGTGACTTGCATGCCAAAAATGAGCGTGGGGTAGAGCACCATTGGGTATTTGTACTTGGTCCATCCCGGTTGTTGATTTTTACCGCGTGTTTAACTGAAACTACTGTCATCATCATAATTTGGGTTGATTGCCATGTTTCGGCTTCGTGCCAACTATGTGAATCCTTCAGGGATTGATATCACTGTTTTCGCATTACTTTGCATATTATTTTATCTCAGTCCAGGGTTT
Organism: Nicotiana glauca; assembly: GCA_026770625.1. Taxonomy (NCBI): domain Eukaryota; kingdom Viridiplantae; phylum Streptophyta; class Magnoliopsida; order Solanales; family Solanaceae; genus Nicotiana; species Nicotiana glauca. Next base: position 82,367 of record MU786693.1, on the reverse strand, counting down.
TAATACTATTTTGCAAACTCAGCTATTTTCTAAGATTTGAAAACTTAAACAACATTTTATTGACGTTTTGAGCTGAGAACTATGGTTTTAATAATGCCCAAGTGGCTTTTGTGCATTTCTAAACTGAGCATGGATCGGGCTGCGCGCCGTAGCAGTGTTATGGTGATTTCTGGATATATGGATGGCTCGGGCTGCACGCCGCATCGGTGTTACATTGATATTGCGCTTGGGCTGTAGGAGCCCTTCCGGAGTCCGAACCCCCACAGTGAGCACGGGTACCCAAATGGATCGGGCTGCAAGTCGCAGCGTTCATATGCATTGCATTGCATTCATGCATTGGTTCCTGTTTGTACTACGTGTCATGACATTCAACACTCTCATTTCATTGGCATCCATGCTACTTCTTGCACAGTTTACCAGATACCCTGGTGTTAATTGTAAGTGGAGTGTTGTGCCCGAGGGGCTGACTTATGTGTTGATTTGCACTATCTGTTTTCGCATTCATTAGCTTAACTGTTGGAAAGAATATTTTTAAAGGAATTTTTAACTGAGCCCAGATATTTTCTAAAGGATTTTCACGGTTTTACTATTTTCTCAAAGATTTGCACTGCCCTATATGGCATGATGGAGTGCTTTACGTGTTTTCTTACCCCTCAGTTATTATTTACTTTTATTGCTCACTGAGTTGGAGTACTCACTTTACTCCCTGCACCTCCCGTGCAGTTGCAGGTATTGTTCACTCAGTAGCGGGTTATTAGCTGATTGAAGGTATTACTATGGTAGCTGAGCAAGGTGACCACCAGCTTTCGCAGCACCGAGTTCCTTCCTCTTGATATTCAAATTTTATTCTATGCATTACAGACTTTGTAGTTGTATTAAAAATCCTTATAGATGCTCGTGACTTGTGACACCCCGTTCGGGTTGTGTCGGGTTATAGCTAACGGTGTTTAATGCCATTAAGTTGTACTTTCTATTCATTTATGTTTAAAATTGTTAAGGAGACGGTTTGGGTTAGTTGGCTGGCCTTGTTTTCACGAGAGGTGCCATCACGACCGGGTTTGGAAATTGGGTCGTGACAAGTTGGTATCAGAACCTAGGTTACTAGGTCTCGCAAGTCATGAGCAAGTTTAGTAGAGTCTCGCGGATCGGTACAGAGACGTCTGTATTTATCCTCGAGAGGCTGCAGAACCTTTAGGAAAACTTCACTTTCTTGGAATTCTTATCGTGCGAACTTGATTCAACTTGAGATATAACTCTTGAAATTCCTTCCTCACGTTTGTATGCGCACATGAGCGTTCAGTATTGTATGTGCCTTGATGGCTTGTGATTCCCCGATCAAGGGGCGAGATGTGATCTCCGTGAGTTTGATGCTGGGCTAGTCTGGAGGACTTGAGGCCGGATCTTTGCCTATGGCTTGAGCACCGAGGTGCTGATTGTGTGAGCAAGTGTTTTGAACTTATATGTTCGATATTGTCCCTATTATCCAGAATGGCGGTTGGATATCCATGGGATGAGTATGTTAGTACTGAGAGATGTATCTATATGACTTGGTAGTGACGAAGAAGTCTGCTGGATAGTAGATGAACTGTTAAGTGTTTGATTCCGATTGTGATTGATATGTAGCCCGAATTATGGGCGCGTGAAGAATATTTTTGTGTCTCCTAGTTGGGAAGTGAAGTACATTACATGTGGCGGTATGAGTTCAGACTCAGGAAGACTAAATGATTGTGTTATGTGTATGACAGTGGAAGGTGTGCTGAAATACTAAACTGAGGCGAAATAGGTGGGTTATCTCCTGCGGAGTGTTCTTGAGTGGTATGATCCTTATGTGTATGTTAGAAGACCTCATGTGTAATTGGAGGGTATGTGTTGAAATCTGAGAATTTGGGTCGCTTAAGATAGTGGACTCAACTGAGGTAGAGATGAATGCGGGATGTGTAGAGGATTACCGTACTAGATGATCTGTGTTTTTACAAAACTTGTACATGATTTGAGTCTAATATCACTATGATATCGTGGCATCATTAGAGTAAAAGTATTATGGGCTGTTGAGTATGTCCTGATATATGGCTTCGAGCCAAGTTGAGGAGGTTGCTGTTGATTAGCTGATTGCACGGTTATGAGCTATGTTGGTTCCATTTCGAGGTATGCTGGCGGATCAGTTCTGGTTGCAGAAATTGAGCCGATGATGGCACGTGCGAAGGAAAATTTTGATAAAGGTTATATGATGCTTCATAGATGTGTGAAAATAATATGATGTCTTGAGTTGTTGTTGGTAAAGAGTACTAAGTGTATAGAGAAGGAAGATGCTTGTTCGTATTGAGATGAGGTCGTATCCTGCAGTGTCAGAGTGCCAATGAGGCACATGTGGTTTTGTTAGCTGAGCAGTCTAAATGCAAGTTGAATAGAGTGAATGACTCTCGAGAATGGTTTTAATGTGTTCAAGATTCTACATGCAGCAATCAGGTGTCTTAAGGTTGTGTATGTGGCTAGAGACTGTGTTTTCAATGGAAAAGGTCAAGACTTGTGGTATTTTTGTGTTTATTATGGGATCCTAGGTATCGGTGTTTGGAAAGTAATGACAACAAATTTATATTCGCAGGAAGTTCTTCAAGCAGAGCATGCTAGAATGTGGTATTTCTGGGAACATTTGAGAGGGTATTCAGTGGCCTATGGGTCTTAGATAGTGTGGTCTTATGTTCGAGTCTCGTGTGGTAATCCTGGAATGAGGCATTGTGATGCTACAGCGAGGTAGAGATATCAAGTTGATGATGAATAAGAAGGGAAAATTAGATAGACGGAATAGCTTGATGGTAGACCAAACCGTAATGGTAAAGATATGATTAATTATTTGTGTGTGTTTGAGGCAATTAGTTCATACAGGTATTTTTCATCAAAGCTCTTGAGTTCTGACAGCTTGTTTAGCTTGGTCTAGTTAGAAGGATTCAGTCCTGATAGTTTAGCTTGTACAAATGGAATTGGCAGAGATGTTCTTGTTTGGTTTTACCGTGGTTTGAAGATGAGTATATTTTCTATGGGTATGCGAAGCATGGAGTGTGTAATGATTTTTCTTATAAATGAGATCAATGAAAGTTCTTCACTAGTTGAGTGCGTCGATGTCTGCGGCGCAGAAGGGAGATAAAAGTTCTCATGTTATCCTAGGAGGGTCTGGTATATGCGGTATGTTGTAGAGGATCAAGACTGGCGTGTGTGAGGTTTCGGTTCAGTTCTGAAAGGAAGTTCATAAAACCTTTAGGCAACGGGTAGAATCAGATGACCAAGGAAATGATATTGCTAATTGAAAGTGATTTGACAAGAGTATACGTCTCAGGAAAAGGGTAATGTGATTAAAATGATGATACTTCGGTAGTATTGCGGCACTTTCTTGCTAAATCGACTGCTGATATCTGAGTTTGTTTGATGGCACAGGAGAATTTTATAATATCTTTCGTGGAGTGTTTGGGTACTCGAGGTGTAATATGTATTCATACTGCGGAATTTGGGATCAGGTACAGTGATTCGTGTGCTATATGGGGTTGGAGACTGGGAGTTCTCAGGTTCAGAATGTGTAGCGGTTGTGGATCATGTGTATTGGTACCGTTAGCGTCTACCTGGACTTGGAAGCCCGAGTGAATATTTCTTTGCTTGGTATATTAGATTCTGAATACGATATTGGGGTGTAGACTAGTTTTTCTCAGTGTTGGGTTATTCTAGACTATTGTGCTGTGGGTTATGTCGGAAAATGCCACAGGTTGCGTGGCGGAGTGCATCAGATTATGTTGTAGCAGAGTGGTTGTATTTCAAAGACCAGCGAACGGCTGGGAAGGATTGCTTTTCTTAATTGCGCCTTCGTGATGGATTTCAGTGCAGAGGTTTCTACCATTGATTCAGTTCCAGTATTGAGAGACTTTTTTGGATGGTTTCTTGTAGCCGGTCATGTCACCGGGTGAGATTGTGGATTGCGGTATTTATTTGATGCCGAGCACCGTATCGTACGGCTCCGGCAGGAGTTATAGTAGTGGAAGGAGCAGCTTCAGGCTTCTTGTTATTGAGTTCATTGGCAGGCCGTTGTGGCTACATAATTAGCTTGAGTTAGCTTGGTTGGCCCCGAGTTGTATTGTGGAAGGATAGATTGATTCGATTGTTATTGAGCTTGTTAGTGATCTGAGGGGATCTATGAGTTGCATTTTTGTGTGTTGTGAGGCGTTATGATTTGTTGATTCTGGGCACACGTGGTGCGGTTCTATTGAGGATTCAGAGAGGAAGTCGAGCGGGAAGAGTAATTGAGTGTTGCTCGGCGTATGGAGTATTGGTTATGGCCTATTGGGTTGCGTGTCGTGTGTTATTTGTTTCACCATGGGTGTAATGGATTGCTTGGTTTCAGACATCAATTTGTGCGTGGTTGTCTATTTTGATCATGGTGACTTGAGGTGTTTCATGTGTAACAGTGTTTGGATGGGATCGCGTGTTGTGGCGAGACCACGTGAAGTTATGACCTTTCGAGGAAGATTCAGGTACTCTATTTCTATGATGTGAGACGAGGTCTCGGTCTTGTGTTGTAATGGTACTTATGAACTTGAGTTACAGCTCTTTCGTTTGAGTAATTTGTCACGATTTGAGTATGTTCAGATCGTTTCTTATTGGTGCGTGTATTATGCAAGTTGTGGCTTAGGCCTGTATTGAGGTGTCATACCACCAGAGTGGTGTGTTGGATTCGAGGTGGTCATTGGAGTCATTAATGAATACGAACAGATTTGATTCGAGCTGGTTAGAAGGATAATATCGAGGTTTGGCACGGAAATTTATTGTGGAATTAGTCAAAAAGGAAGTGGCTTCATGTATGGGTGATATGAGGAATGGTTACGGTTTATCGCGTGTTTTATTTATCGTTGGCAGTACATAGGAAATTGAACATTTAGTCTCTCTAAGGAAGGCTTATATTGGAAAAGTCAACCGGATGTTGACTATTGAGTTAGAGGGATTGGATGTGGTTTCCGGTGATTCGGTTAGCTTCGGGGGATGATTTGTGACTTAGTAGTGCGATCGAAATTGATTTTGGAGGCCCGGTGTAGAATTAGGCTTGAATTGGCGAAGTTAGTATTTTGGCGAATTTCGGTTGATAGGTGAGATTTTGATCTGAGGGTCGGAATGGAATTTTGAGAGTTGTCGTAGCTTCAATATGTGATTTGTGATGTGTGTGCAAAATTTCAGGTCATTCGAATGTCGTTTGGTTGGGTTTTTGATCGAATGCGTGTTTCGGAAGTTTTTAAAGAACTTAGGCTTGAATCCGATGATAATTGATGATTTTAGTGTTGTTAGATGTGTTTAGATGATTGGAACAAGTTTGTATGATGTTCTGGGATATGTTGGTGCCTTTGGTTGAGGTCCCGGGGGCCTCGAGGTGATTTCGGATGGCTAAGCGGGGGTTTGAACTTTGATTTTGTTGCAGAAAAATTGCACAGCTTTTGCAAACAAAATTGGTCTTCGTGTTCGCAGCCTTGGGAACGCGTTCGCGATAAGGCATTTTGCAGACCATCGCGTTCGCGAGGGTTGCTTCTTGTTCGCGTAGGTTGGGGAGCCTGTGCATCGCGTTCACGTAATAGGGAACGCGTTTGCATAGTTGGAGAACTTAAAGTGTCGCATTTGCGTATTGATCTACGCGTTCGCGTAGAGTAAATTTATGGTCAAAGGAAATTGTTCATCGCGAACGCGGGGGTTTTGATCGCGTTCGCGTAGGGTTAAATCTGGGCGTTCAGAAGGGTTTTTATATTATTTCATCCGCGACCCCATTCATTATTTCCTCCATTGTTGACCACCTTAAGAGCTTTTTGGTAGAAATTGAAGAGGATTTTAACGGGAATTGATTGGAGGTAAGTCTCGTGACCTAAAAACGCTATTTTATTGAAGAATCAACCTTTAATTATTGGAAATTTGGGTAAAAGTTGGAAGAACTAGGGCTTGGTTTTTGAAATGAAAATTTAGGATTTGAGGGGGCATTTGAACTCCGATTTTGGTAAATTTGATATGTACGGACTCGTGGCAAGACGAGGAATCTGGTGATATAAATTTCGTAATTTTTCAAGAAGCGGGTTTGGGGCTCGGGTTTTGCTAGTTTTAAGATTTTTGCTATTTCTCGATTGTTTTCGATTGGGTATTATTCCCTTAGCATATTGTGATGTATTCTCTTTGATTTTGGTTAGATACGACGCACGTGAAGGCTGGTTTGAGGGATAAAGGCATCGCGGGCTAGAGATTTCACCGGTTCGAGGTGAGTAATACTTGTAAATGATATCCTGAGGGTTTGAAACCCCAGATTTGCACACCATAGTGCTGTATTGAGGTGACTTGCACGCTGAAAATGAGCATGGGGTAGAGCACCATTGGGGATTGTGACTTGGTCCATCCCGATTGTTGATTTTTATCGCGTGTTTGACTGAAACTACTGTCATCATCATAATTTGGGTTGATTGCCATGTTTGGGCTTCGTGCCAACTATGTGAATCCTTGAGGGATTGATATCACTGTTTTCGCGTTACTTTGCATATTATTTGATCTCGGTCCAGGGTTTTAATACTGTTTTGCAAAATCAGCTATTTTTCTAAGATTTGAAAACTTAAAAAACATTTTATTTACATTTTGAGCTGAGAACTATGGTTTTAATAGTGCCCAAGTGGCTTATGTGCATTTCTGGACTGAGCATGGATCGGGCTGCATGCTGTAGCAGTGTTATGGTGATTTCTGGATACATGGATGGCTCGGGCTGCACGCCACAGTGGTGTTACATTGATATTGCACTTGGGCTGTAGGAGCCCCTCCGGAGTCTGAACCCCCACAGTGAGCACGGGTACCCAAATGGATCGGGCTGCACGCCGCAGCGGTCATATGCATTGCATTGCATTCATGCATTGGTTCCTATTTGTACTACGTGTCATGACATTCAAAACTCTCATTTCATTGGCATCCATGCTACTTCTTGCACTATTTACCAGATACCCTGGTGTTAATTGTTAGTGGAGTGCTGTGCCCGAGGGGCTGACTTATGTGTTGATTTGCACTATCTGTTTTCGCATTCATTTGCTTAACTGTTGGAAAGAATATTTTCAAAGTAAGTTTTAACTGAGCCCATATATTTTCTAAAGGATTTTCACGATTTTACTGTTTTCTCAAAGATTTGCACTGCCCTATATAGCATGATGGAGTATTTTACGTGTTTTCTTACCGCTCAGTTATTATTTACTTTTATTTCTCACTGAGTTGGAGTACTCACTTTACTCCCTGCACCTCGCGTGCATTTGCAGGTATTGTTCACCCGGTATCGGGTTATTAGCTGATTGAAGGTATTACTATGGTAGCTGAGCAAGGTGACCACCAGCGTTCGCAGCACCGAGTTTCTTCCTCTTGATTTCCATATTTTATTCTATGCATTACAAACTTTGTAATTGTCTTAAAAATCCTTCTAGATGCTCGTGACTTGTGACACCCCGGTCGGGTTGTGTCGGGTTGTAACTAACGGTTTCTAATACCATTAAGTTGTACTTTCTATTCATTTATGTTTAAAATTGTTAAGGAGACGATTTGGGTTACTTGGTTGGCCTTGTCTTCACGAGAGACGCCATCACGACCGGGTTTGGAAATTGGGTCGTGACAGTAAACATCCAGTATAAATTACTGGATAATATGTTTTCACATAATAGATATCCAGCAAAATATGCAGGAAGCAAAACATTTTAAAGTAAACTTTGCATATCAATCAACAAAGTATTCATATTTAATATATAATGCAAAAACTATGTTTATCAAGGCATTTACACTGGAGGAGTTGAATATCCTGATTTGTGTTTCCAATCTGCATGTCCCCATTAACTAAACCAAGATACTCACGATAATACTTGATTGTATTGGGCACAAATGTCATAACATCTGCACCATACATCAACATATCAACATACCTTATAACAAATCCACCACTACTTTTGTTTCCTATCTGTTTTGGTGATTCTTTCCAGCGAACCACAAATGGTTCATTCACATGCCCAAATGTAGGATGCAAGTCACAAAATTTACAATGCTCCAAAACCAGAGGAATGAAATGCTGATAAGCAATAAGCTACTCCTTTATAATATCATACTCATCTCCCTTGTACAATCATATATATCTATGGTCTTCTCATTACACTCTAATACTGCCAGAAAATAATGTGTGCAAGCATATAATGGAATTTTACCATTTACCAATGGTGCAGGAAGTCGAATCGGACAGAAAACCTTTTGAACATATGACCATGGAATCCCACATTTATGATTCTCACCCAATATATACTGACAAACCCAAATCCCAATCCAGAAGGGTCATTCCAAGATTCAAACTCAGTCAAGCCTTTTAGATGATCATTCCAGTCCTTATATGCAAATTCCAAAGTGTCGTTAAAGTCCACATCTATTGTTGTTGAAGCAAATGGATACTCATTGATGTGATATATATGCTTCTTCCTTAGATAATACAATAAAACATCTATATGTTATATATATATATATATATATATATATGTCAAATATAATATTGTAACGACTCGGTGTTCGGTAGTTTGAGGCTATAAGAAGCTTCACTTAAGGTATTATGACTTGTACGCATGGTCGGAATTGAATTTTGTGAAGTTCGGAGTTGATTTGGAAAGAAAATCCTCATTTCGGAAGCTTTAAGGTGAAAGAATTGACTAAGATTGTATTTTTGAATAAACAGCCTCGGAATTGGGATTTGAAGGTTCCAGCAAGTTCGTATGATGATTTTGGACTTGGCCGTATGTCCGGACCGAGTTTTGGAAGACCCGGGAATGTTTTGGCATCTATTATGGAAGTTAGCATTGTTGGAAAAATCTCATGAGTTTGGGTTGAAGTGCATTTCAGAGTTATCAATGTCTGTTTGGGATTCCGAGCCTAAGAATAGCTCCGTATGGTGATTCTAGCATTAGTGGCGCGATCGAAAGTGAATTCGGAGGTTCGTGGGTCATTTTAGAGTGATTTGGCTAAAGATAGAAATTTGAAAGTTTTTGGAGAAGTTTGACCGGATATGGACTTTTGTCACGACCCAGCCACCGGTCGTGATGGCTCCCAACACATTGCTAAGCAAACCCGACCTTTCAACAATAATCCCAACATTTGATGATTCATGTATTCAAACACAAACATTAGTTACTAAGCCATTTTATCATAAGTATAGAAATACTGAGTAATATACGGAAGTCTAACCAAGTACTGAAACATAAACCCAAACAGGATCCAGTGTCACGACCATGAGCCTCTAATATAGAGTGTCGTCCTACAACAAGACTGTCTAAGAAAACAGAATAATGAAAGATAGGGATTGGAGGGAAGGATCAAGGCTGTGAATCCCATGCAGCTACCTCGATGCTCCCGAATAATGCTGCTCGGCTAAACAGGTCCTCCCTCAGCCTGTGATGCACCTAGATCTGCACATAAGGTGCAGGGAGTAAAGTGAGTACTCCGACTTAGTGAGTAATAAGCATAAATAATTGCTGAAGATAAGAAATCACTAAAAACACAAGGAAAACTATAGCTGGCAGTACCAAACCTTTAATAGTGAAACCAACAAGTCAATGAAATAATAGTACGGAAAGAACCATGACAAGTAAAACAGGCAAGTAATAATGCATGAATGCAATGCAATGCATATGCCGGTACACTCAGGTACCTACTGCGGCATGCAGTCCGAGCCAACCATATATTTATCATCGACGGCGCTCACTGGGGTGTGTACAGACTCCGGACGGGCTCCTACAGCCCAATCGAAATAATCAAGCCATCTCGTGGCACCAACCAGGCCCTCGGCCTCAATGTCAATATAATACTGCTCGACGTGCAGCCCGAGCCATCCATATATCCAGAAATCACTATAAGCCCCTCGGGCACTTTTAAATCAGTAATTCACAGCCCAAAATATCATTTAAAATATCAGTTGAGTTTTCAAATATAGAAAAAGGGGATGATTTTGCCAAATAGTACTTAAAACCTTGGAATGAGGTTAAACAACATGCAAAGTATGCAAAATCAGTGATATCAATCCCTGAAGGATTCAAATCGCCGGCACGAAGCCCAAATACAATAGCCAAATCCAAGTAATGATGATTTCCAACAAGTTCTAGTAGAAAAACACAGTAAGACATCACCGGGATGGACCAAGTCACAATCCCCAATAACAAACAACCCCGCACTCGTCATAGAGCGCGTGCCTCGCCTCAATATAGCATTATGATGTGAAGTTCCGGGGTTTCAAACCCTCAGTTCATCATTTACACCTATTACTCACCTCAAGCCGGCCCAAAGTCTAGCTCGCTATGCCTTTTCCTCTCGAATCGACCTCCTCGCGCGTCAAATCCGATCAACACCGCAAGGAATACATTGCAATAGGCTAAGGGAATATAACCCAATCGAAAAGACTCGAAAATAATCGAAAATCATGAAGTTGGCAAAAACCCGAGCCCCGGGCCCACTTCTCAAAAAATTACAAAATTCACATCATCAGATTTCTCGTCAAGCCACGAGTCCATACATATCAAATTTACCAAAATCGGAGTCCATTTGACCCCTCAAATCCCTTCTTTAAACTCTCTTAAGTTCAAGCCCTAAACCACCATTTTTTACCTTTCATTCCTTGATTATTCAGTTTAAATCCATGTTTTTACACCATAAAATCGTATTCTAAGTCCAAGAATCCATACCTGATTAATGCCCTCGAAACCCTCTTCAAAATCGCCTCAAAGCTCTCAAAGTTCGAAGTCCAAAATGTTGTTCTTTCAAAAATACGCGAAGAAGACTATTTCACTTAACTGCCCAGGTATTCCGCTTATGCGGAGAGAATGTCACTTCTGCGACTTTCGCATCTGCGGTCTACGTTCGCTTCTGCGGACTTTCACTTAAGGGCCCCTACCGCTTCTGCGGTCCCCATTTCGCATCAGCGCGACCGCCTATGCGGTCCTAACTTCCGCTTCTGCGGAACATGACAAGGGCCTAATTTTCGCTTCTGCGCCATCCATTCCACTTCAGCGAGACCGCACCTACAGTCCCATAATCGCAGGTGCGAAAACACCAGATACCAGTAATATAAACATGCAACAAACTCCAAAAACTCTCCGTTTAACCACACGAATTCACCCCGAGTCCCCCGGGTACTCAACCAAAAGCAAAGACATGGTCCAATACCCTATTCACACTTGTTCCAATGTTAAAAACACATCCAACAACCCAAAAATCCTCATTTCTCATCAATCTCAAGCCTAAGTTCTTCAAATTCTTCCGAAACTCACATTCGATCAAAAACCCGACCAAATCACCTCCGAATCATCTGAAATTTTGCATACACATCCAAAATCACCTAACAAAGCTACTGCAACTCTCAGAATTCCATTCCGATCCCTGGATCATAATCTCACCTACCAACGAAATTTGCCAAAATACTAATTTCACCAATTCAAGGCTAATCCTATACCGGACCTCCAAAATCAATTCTGACCGCAATCCTAAGTCACAAATCATCCCCCGAAGCTAACCGAATCACTGGAAATCATATCTGAGCCCTCTAATTCATTAGTCAACATCCGGTTGACCTTTCTAAAATAAGCCTTCCTTAAAGAGACTAAGTGTCTCATTTCCTACCAAAACCAAACCAATTCAACTTTAACTCACCAAATGCCGATAACGAAACATGAAGAAGAAATAAATATGAAAAACAGTGCAGTAATTCATGATATGACGGGTCGGGTCGTCACATTCTCCCCAACTTAAACAAATGCTCGTCCTCGAGCAGGTCAAGAAACATACCTGACGCCTCAAATAGGTGAGGATATCTGCTCCGCATCTCCTGCTCAATCTCCCAGGTAGCCTCCTCCACGGGCCGACCTCTCCACTGCACCTTCACCGAATCTATATCCTTTGATCTCAACTTCCAACCCTAAGGACCCAAAATAGCCACTGGCTCCACATCATAGGTCAAATCATCATCCAACTGAACCGTTCTGAAGTCTAACACATGAGATGGGTCCCCAACATACTTCCGGAGCATAGAAACATGGAATACCGGATGAACCCCCGACAAGCTGGGTGGAAAAGCAAGCATATAGGCCACCTCCCCAATCCTCCTAAGTACCTCAAAAGGCCCAATGAACCGCAGACTTAGCTTCCCTTTCTTCCCAAACATCATAACGCCCTTCATGGGCGAAACCTTCAACAAGACCTTCTCACCCACCATATAAGATACATCTCGAACCTTCCGGTCTGCATAGCTCTTCTGATGAGACTGAGTTGTACGAAGTCTCTCCTGGATCACTTTCACCTTCTCTAAAGCATCCTGGACTAACTTTGTCCATAATAGTCTAGCCTCGCCGGGCTCAAACCAACCAACCAGAGATCTACACCGTCTCCCATATAAGGCCTCATACGGCGCCATCTGAATGCTGGACTGATAGCTATTGTTGTAGGCAAACTTTGCAAGTGGCAAGAACTCAGCCCAAGAACCTCCAAAATCAATGACACAAGCATACAACATGTCCTCTAATATCTGGATAGTACGCTCGGACTGCCCGTCCGTCTGAGGATGAAATGCTGTGCTCAGCTCCACCTGTGTACCCATCTCTCGCTGAAAAGACCTCCAAAACTTGGAAGTGAACTGAGTACCCCTATCTGAGATAATAGAAACTGGGACCCCATGCAACTAAACAATTTCCCGGATGAAAATCCCTGCTAGCCGCTCCGAAGAATAGGTAGTACACACTGGAATGAAGTGCGCAGACTTGGTCAGCCGATCCACAATCACCCAAATCGAATCAAACTTCCTCGAGGCACGAGGGACACCACTCACAAAATCCATAGTAATCCTATCCCACTTCCACTCTGGAATATTCATCCGCTGAAGTACACCGCCGGCCCTCTGATGCTCATATTTGACCTGCTGACAGTTGAGACACCGAGCTACATAACTCACAATTTCTTTCTTCATTCTCCTCCACCAGTAGTGCTGCCACAAATCCTAATACATCTTCGCGGCACCCGGATGAATGGAATACCACGAGATGTGGGCCTCCTCTAATATCAACTCCCGAAGCCCATCCACATTGGGCATGCAAATCCGGCCCTGCATCCTCAACACGCCTTCATCATCAATAGACACATCTTTGGCATCACCATGCTGGACCCTGTCCTTAAGTACAAGCAAATGCGGATCATCATACTCGCGCTCTCTAATGCAGTCATACAAGGAAGACCGAGAAACCACACAAGCCAACACCCGACTAGGCTATGAAATATCTAAACTCACCATCCGATTGGCCAAAGCCTGGACATCAACTGCAAAGGGCCTCTCCCCAACTGGGATGTATGCTAGACTACCCATACCCACCGCCTTCCGGCTCAAAGCATCGGCCACTATATTGGCCTTTCCCGGATGATACAGAATGATAATATCATAGTCCTTGAGTAACTCAAGACACCTCCGCTGCCTCAAATTAAGATCCTTCTGCTTGAACAGATGGTGAAGATTGCGGTGACCAGTGAATACCTCACAAGATACGCCATATAAAGAGTGCCTCCAAATCTTCAAAGCATGAACTATAGCAACTAATTCCAAATCATGTACAGGATTATTCTTCTCATGGGGCTTCAACTGACGAGAAGCATATGCAATAACTCTACCCCCTGCATCAACACACATCCGATCCCAACTCTCGAAGCATAACAATACATAGTGTAAGAACCTGAAGCTGATGGATATACCAATACTGGAGCTGTGGTCAAAGCTATTTTGAGCTTCTGAAATCTCTCCTCGCACTCATCCGACCATACAAATGGTGCACCCTTCTGTGTCAAGATGGTCAAAGGCGAAGCAATAGATGAAAAACCCTGGACAAACCGACGATAATAACCCGCCAAACTGAGGAAACTCCGAATCTCTTTGGCTGAGGACGGTCTAGGCTAACTCTGCACCACCTTTATCTTCTTCGGATCAACCTAAATACCATCACCGGACACCACGTGCCCCAGGAAATTCACTAGCCCAAGCCAAAACTCACACTTGGAGAACTTTGCATAAAGTTTCTCCCCCCTCAATCTCTGTAATACCACTCTCAAGTGATGTGCGTGTTCCTCCTGGCTACGCGAGTACACCAGTATGTCATCAATAAAAATAATCACAAATAAATCTAGATACAGCCAAAATACATTGTTCATCACGTGCATGAACACGGCTGGGGCATTAGTCAGTCCGAAGGACATAACCAAAAACTCATAGTGCCCATATCTAGTCCTGAAAGCAGTCTTCATAATATCTGAATCCCTAATCTTCAGCTGGTGATAGCCTGAACGGAGATCGATCTTGGAGAATACCTTTGCCCCCTGAAGCTGGTCAAACAAATCATCAATACAAGGCACGGGATACTTGTTCTTCACTGTCACTTTGTTCAATTTCCTGTAGTCAATGCACATTCTCATCGTGCCATCCTTCTTTTTCACAAATAAGACCCGAGTACCCCACGGTGACACACTCGGATGAATGAAGCCCTTATCTAGGAGTTCCTGAGGCTGTTCCTTTAGTTCTTTCAACTCCGATGGTGCCATGCGATACAGAGGAATGGAAATGGGCTAAGTGCCCGACACCAGATCAATACCAAATCCAATGTCCCTGTCCGGCAGCATGCCCGGTAGGTCTGCTGGAAACACATCAGGGAAATCCCTCACAAGAGGGACAGAATCAAGACTAGGAGTCTCAGCTCCAACATCTCTCACGAAAGCCAAATACGATAGACAACCCTTCCCAACCATCCACTGGGCCTTTAGAAAAGAGATCACCCTGCTAGGAACATAGTCAGTCATACCATGCCACTCAATCCTCGGAACACCCGGTATAGCCAACCTGACTGTCTTAGCATGATAGTCTAGAATAGCATGGCACAGAGATAGCCAATCCATGCCCAGAATAACATCAAAATCTACCATGATCAACTGAAATAAGTCAACTCGGGTCTCTAGACCCCCAATAGTCACTAGACAAGACCGATACACATGGTCTGCAACAATAGTATCACCCACCGGGGTGGATACATGCACAGGTAAAGCAAGACACCCACAGGTCGTACTCAGGTGATGAGCAAAATATGAAGACACATAGGAATAGGTGGAACCGGGATCAAACAAGATAGAGGCATCCCTGTGGCAGACTGAGATAATATTTGTGATAACAGCATCTGATGCAATGGCCTCCCTCATGTCTGGGAGAGCATAGAATCGAGCCTGGCCACCGCCAAATTAGTCTCCACCCCTAGGGCAGCCCCTGACTGCCTGGACCCCACCCCTACCTGACTAGGAGGGTGCTGAAGTAGATGGAGTAGAAGACGAGGGCTGATCCCTCTGCTAAAACCGACCACCACGACGTCGAGGGCACTCCCTGTTCATATGGCCAAACTCACCACACTCGTAGCAACTGCCTGGTGCTGGAGAAGGGTGCTAAAGGGAAACCCTCGCAGCAGAAGAACCCTGGGCTGAAAAGGCATGAGAAGAGCTCTGTGCAGGAAGGGCACTAAGTGAAGGCTAGCCCTACTGGAATCCCTGATGACCACGGCCTGAAGAATCCCCACTACACTCTGGGCGAGCTGACTGAGGAGGTCTGAAAGAATGGCCTCTACCACACTGGAACTAGCCCCTGGATGGAGCACCACTGAAACAGCCTGAACCTCAAAGCCTCTTGGCCTCCCTCTCCTCATGCTCCATATGAGGAAACGTCTCAATATCACGAGCGATGTCAACTACCTCCTCGAACTAGGCACCCAAAACCCTCTCTCTGGTCATCAAAATGCGGAGTGAATAGTTGAGGCCATCCACGAACCTACTAATCCTCTTCCGATCTATCGGGATCATCCAAGTAGCATGATGGGCTAGCTATGAAAATCTCATCTCGTACTGGGTGACAGATATGTACCCCTGAGTCAACCACTCAAACAGATGATGCAGCTCCTCCCTGTGAGACTGCGGTACATACTTCTCTAGGAAAAGAGTGGAGAACTGCTGCCATATAAGGGGCGCTGCACCAACAGGCCTACGCCTCTCAAAATCCTCCCACCATGTAAACGTAGGCCTTGAGAACTGGAAAGTAGTAAAAGCCACTCCATTCGACTCCAAGATCCCTGTGATGCGAAGCATACGCTGATACTTGTCAAGAAATCCCTGGGCATCCTCGCCCTCAGCACCACTAAACGTCGGAGGCTGGAGCCTACCGAACCTCTTAAGACGATGCTGCTCATCGTCTGGCATAGATGGAACCACATAGTCTGGAGCTGGTGCAACTGGTGCAACTGGGGCAACTGGGGCAACTGGGGCAACTGGCTGAGCTGGGGCTGCTCCTGGTGTCTGCAATCCCTGAACAACATACTCAGGTGTGCGAGCAGTGGGGGTCTGATTGCCTCCCCCGGTATGTGAAGTAGCTGCTGCAGTAGTGGCTGACTGCCTGAGCCAAGCCAGTGCAAACTGATAGTCTCTGAGCCAAGGCCTCCTGGAGACCTAAAATCATGATGGGCACTGTTGGTGCCTCCACAGGTGCTGCTGGAGCATCTATAGCTGGAGGCTGGTCCTGAACTGGGGCAGCTGGTGGATCAACCGGTGCTGCCCTCGCTGGTCTGCCTCGACCACGACCAAGGCCGCGCCCACGGCCTCTAGTGGCTGGTACTGGTGGTTGTCTGTAATGTCGGGTAGCACGGGCTCTCGCCATCTACGAGAGAATAGAATATGGAAGTTTAGTTCTCGGATCAACAAAGTCGCACGACAAGAATTTCAAGAATATGAAGTTTTTCCAAATGGTTCTGCAGCCTCTCGAGGATAAATACAAACATCTCCGTACCGATCCGCGAGACTCTACTAAACCGGCTCATGATTCGCGAGACCAAGAAACCTAGGCTCTAATACCAACTTGTCACGACCCAACACCCGGTCGTGTTGGCACCCAACATATTTCTAGGCAAGCCCGACCTTTCAACAATAATCCTAACATTTGATGATTCATATATTCAAACACAGACATTAGTTACTAAGCCATTTTATCATAAGTCTAGAAATACTTAGTAATATACGAAAGTCTAACCAAGTACAGAAACATAAACCCAAACAGGATCCGGTGTCATGACCATGAGCCTCTAATACAGAGTGTCGTCCTACAACAAGACTGTCTAAGAAAATAGAATAATGAAAGATAGGGATAGGAGGGAAGGATAAAGTCTGTGAACGCTATGGAGCTACCTATGCTCTCGAATAATGTTGCTCGGCTAAACAGATCCTCCCCCAGCCTGTGATGCACCTAGATCTGCACACAAGGTGCAGGGTAAAGTGAGTACTCCGACTCAGTGAGTAATAAATATAAATAATAGTTGAAGATAGGAAATCACTGAAAAACACAAGGCAAACTATAGCTGCCAGTACCAAACCTTTAACAGTGAAACCAACAAGTCAATGAAATAACAGTACGGAAAGAACCATGACAAGTCAAATAAGCAAGTAATAATGCACGAATGCAATGCAATGCATATGCCGGTACACTCAGGTACCTACTGCGGCATGCAGCCCGAGCCAACCATATATTTATCGTCGACGGCGCTCACTCGGGGTGTGTACAGACTCTGGAGGGGCTCCTATAGCCCAAGCGCAAATAATCAAGCCATCTCGTGGCACAAACCAGGCCCTTGGCCTCAATGTCAATATAATACTGTTGCGGCGTGCAGCCCGAGCCATCCATATATCCATAAATCACTATAAGCCCCTCGGGCACTTTTAAATCAGTAATTCACAGCCCAAAATATCATTTAAAATATCAGTAGAGTTTTGAAATCTAGAAAAAAGGGGCTGAGTTTGCAAAATAGTACTTAAAACCTTGGAATGAGGTTAAACAATATGCAAAGTATGCAAATCCAGTGATATCAATTCCTGAATGATTCAAATAGCCGGCACGAAACCCTAATACAACAGTCAAATCCAGGTAACGATGATTTCCAACAAGTTATAGTTGAAAAACACAGTAAGACATCACCAGGACAGACCAAATCACAATCCCAATAACAAACAACCCCGCATTCGTCATAGAGCGCGTGCCTCACATTAATATAGCGTTAAGATATGATGTTCTGGGGTTTCAAACCCTCAGTTCATCATTTAAACCTATTACTCACCTCAAGCCGGCCCAAAGTCTAGCTCGCTATGCCTTTTCCTCTCGAATCGACCTCCTCGTGCATCAAATTTGATCAAAACCGCAAGGAATACGTTACAATAGGCTAAGGGAATATATCCTAATCGAAAAGACTCGAAAAACATCGAAAATCATGAAGTTGGCAAAAACCCGAGCCCCGGGCCCACTACTCGAAAAATTTCAAAATTCACATCACCAGATTCCTTGTCAAGCCACGAGTCCATACATATCAAATTTACCAAAATCGGAGTCCATTTGTCCCCTCAAATCCCTACTTTAAACTCTCGTAAGTTCAAGCCCTAAACCACCATTTTTGACCTTTGATTCCTTGATTATTCAGTCTAAATCCATTTTTTTACATCATAAAATCGTATTCTAAGTCCAAGAATCCATACATGATTAAAGCCCTCGAAACCCTCTTCAAAATCGCCTCAAAGCTCTCAAAGTTCGAAGTCCAAAATGTTGTTCTTTAAAAAATTTGCGAAGAAGACTATTTCACTTAACTGCCCAGGCATTCTGCTTTTGCAGAGAGAATGTCCCTTCTGCGACTTCCGCATCTGCGGTCTACATCCGCTTCTGCGGACTTTCACTTAAGGGCCCTTACCGCTTCTGCGGTCCCTATTTCAAATCAGCGGGACCGCCTATGCTGTCCTAACTTCCGCTTCTGTGGAACCTGACAAGGGCCTAATTTCCGCTTTTGCACCATCCATTCCGCTTCAGCGAGACCACACCTGCTGTCCCATAACCGCAAGTGCAAAAACACCAAATACCAGTAATATAAACATGCAACAAACTTCAAAAACTCTCCATTTAACCACCCGAATTCACCCCGAGGCCCACCTGGGTCCTCAACCAAAAGCACAGACATGGTCCAATACCCTATTAACACTTTTTCCAATCTTAAAAACATATCCAACAATACAAAAATCCTCCTTTATCATCAATGTCAAGCCTAAGTTCTTCAAATTCTTCCGACACTCACATTCGATCAAAAACCAAACCAAATCACCTCCGAATCATCTGATATTTTGCATACACATCCAAAATAACCTAACGAAGCTACTGCAACTCTCAAAATTCCATTCTGACCCCCGGGTCAGAATCTCACCTACCAATCGGAATTTGCCAAAATACTAATTTCGCCAATTCAAGCCTAATCCTACACCGGACCTCCCAAATCAATTCCGACCGCACTCCTAAGTCACAAATCATCCCCCGAAGCTAATCGAATCACCGAAAATCACATTCGAGCCCTCTAACTCATTAGTCAACATCCGGTTGACCTTTCCAAAATAAGCCTTCCTTAAAGAGACTAAATATCTTATTTCCTACCAAAACCAAACCAATTCAACTCTAACTCACCAAATGCCGATAACGAAACATGAAGAAGCAATAAATGGGGAAAACGGGGTAGTAACACATGAGAAAATGGGCCGGGTCATCACAACTTTTTGATATCCGAGTCGGATTCTGATTCCAAAAGTTGGAGTAGGTCCGTAATATCAAACGTGACTTGTGTGCAAAA
This sequence comes from Nicotiana glauca, assembly GCA_026770625.1. Taxonomy (NCBI): domain Eukaryota; kingdom Viridiplantae; phylum Streptophyta; class Magnoliopsida; order Solanales; family Solanaceae; genus Nicotiana; species Nicotiana glauca. The sequence goes on along the minus strand of MU786693.1, from coordinate 62,613 downwards.
TTTGAGGTGAGTCGGGCATGATTTGATATGTTTCGTCATCGAATGCAAAAGTTTGAAATTATAAAGTTCATTAAGCTTGGATTGGAGGTCGATTCATGATTTTAGCATCGATTGATATGATTTGAGGCCTCGAGCAAGTCCATAATGTGTTTTGGTACTGGTTGGTATGATTGGTTGGGGTTCCAGGGGCCTTGGGTGGATTCCGGATGGTTAACGGATCAAATTTGGAATTTTTAAGAGGGATTGAAGCAGTTTCTATTTGGTGTAACCGCACCTGGGAGGTTTGGTCGCAAGTGCGGAGCCGCAAAAACGGCTAGGAGGGACGCAGATGCGATGCTGAGCCAGAAGTGAAGAGACCGCAGCTGCGGTCATGTAGCCGCAAAAGTGGGACCGCACCTGCTGTGGTTGAGGCGCAAAAGAGAAAAGGGCAGCCTCATGAGAAACCGTAGAAGTGGGTAGTGGGCCGCACCTGCGGAACTGTAGAAGAGTCAAGTGACCATAGGTGCAGAAATGCTGGAGGCAGTGTATTATTTTAAGATTAGGGGTTGTTCATTTTTCCCCCATTTTTGCTTGGTGTGGATGATTTTGAAGAGCTTGAAGTGGGGGGTTTTCATCATCAATGACAAGGTAAGATAACCCCATATATCTTGAGTTAAATGTATTGATTGTATATGGATTTTAGCATGTAAATTGGTAGAAACTTGGGATTGGGGGGGAATCCTAGAAAATTCGTATCCTTGGATTTGGACCATGATTTTGGGTATGGAATTAAGAGAAAATCATGTATTTGAGTTCGCGAGTTCATAGTAAACTTCATCTTCAAGAAATTTCGGAATCCGGGCACGTGAGCCCGAAGGCAATTTTGTCAACTTTTCGATCGGGGTTAGGAATTATTATAAATTGGATTGTAATGAGTAATTCAACATATATTAATGGATTTGCATAATTATTGGCTAGTTTTGGAGCATTTAGCATCGATTCGAGTCTTCGAAAGTACGTGAAATGCCGGTTATGGATCTTCAGAGCAAGGTGAGTCTCCTTTCTAACCTTGTAAGAGAGAATTATCCTCGTAGGTGAAATAATTGGTTATGTGCTCATATTTGTGAGGGATACGTATGCACGAGGTAACGAGAGCCCGTGCGTAGCTACTAATGTGTGTGAGTCCAGGTAGTCTAGGACCCAAAAGCATGTTGTACTTGGAATATATGTTATCTTATTAACAGTTGAATTGTTTAAATCCTATCGAATTGGTAAATGAATTTATAAAAAAATTAAACTTCATTTTCTTAAATCGTTAAAAGAGAATTGGCTTTTATTTGGATAAATGTTCCCCGATAAATTCTTAATTGGTTGTTTGAATGTGTGTATCTATGTGTGCCCGCGTCGCATGTATGATTCGCGAGCAGGGTGTTTGTTTATTTATGTTGACCGTGTCGCATGTATGATTTATGAGCGGGGTAATAGATGTATCTATAGTTCGCATCATTCAACCCTCGGCAGTGTACATTTTACACTTATGTTAGATCAGGTCGTACGACCTCGGCATGATATATACAAGCTTGTATTGTTTGTCTGAGATTTATAAATGATGATATATGCCTTTCCCGGCCTGAGATAAATTGATAAAAGATGATGAAAAGTAAATCTTTGGAAATTCATTATTATTTGAGAAGTTATTTACCTGTTATTCAGCTTTATGAGTTTATAATTACTTTATAAAATCCATGATCTCCTCCCATTTTTACAAATATTATTATTGGACCACTAGTAAGTGTCGAAGTCGACCTCTCGTCTCTACTTATTCAAGATTAGACGGGATACTCATTGAGTACACGTTATTTTCGTACCCATACTACACTTGATGTACATTTTTGTTACACAGGCACATGCATCACTAGTGGCCTGATGGGCGTAGCAGCATGGTTGATATGGAGACATAGGTGAGCTGCACTTCTCGAGATGATCCGCAGCCAGGAGATCTCTTTCAGATCACTGTATTTGCTTTCTGTCCAATATTATATTCCTAACGGTTCTTGTATTATATTATTTCCTAAAAATTGCTCATGCACTTGTGACACTGGGTTCTGGGATGATTATGGTATCTTGTATTAACTTCTTAACATTCATATTTGATTCGAAATGATTATCTTTTCCTAGTAAGAATTGAAGGAAAATCATAGTTTTCAAAATTATTAAAACGAGAACTTAATTAAGTATTTTGGTTGGCTGCCTGACAGCGGTGCCCGGCACCATCACGACCCTTAGTGGAATTTGGGTCATGAAAAATACAAAATAAAATCATGAGTTCATGACATAAAAGATATACATACATACCACATCATGAAAAGTATACTTATCATATACAATCTCTTTAAAGAACATTCTTGACTGAATTTTCTCATTGTAAAGTTCATATGACTTTGCTTCTAGTACAAGATCTACTTTGTAAATATCAGTTACTTCCCTAAAAAAAACAAAGACGGAAGAAATATGAAAAACAAAATAAAAGGGAATTGTTAATAACATATATATCAAATGAAAATACAATAAGACGAATAGCAAAACTCACTTTGGTAGACGACCTTTTCTCTTGTTTTCTTTTAAATATGCATCAAAATTATCCTCTGAAGATTTGATTGTTTTCCGATAATGCCAGTAACATCTTCGAATATATTTCAAACTCCAATTCATACCTTTACTTGTTCCCTTATATGGAGATTTTAAATGCCAACTGGCATTACAAATTCTTTTTCCTCTACAAAGCAATTCTTCTACTACATTCGCACTTTGTCCAATCTGTAGTACTTGTCCTCCTAATACTTCTTTTCCTTTATAGGAGGCAAATTTTAGTTTTTCATTTTCATCTTCTACCTCCTTTATATTTTTTATTTCATATTTAAATGTGGGCTGCAGATTAGAATAATCATCCAAATGAGCAACAGGCTTAGCAATTTTAAGAGAAGAAGCATAAAATCCCTCATCCACACTTGAATATAAAATAATCTTTTTATCAGAATCATTTTTCTGCATATCAGCGCAACATATTGTTCAGTAGGGCCGCGATCAACAGCAGCACTGATGTTGTACGTTCATGATCCATATCATTACAACTTTATTGACTTGGTTGAGTCAAAATATTAAAATTAGGGCACAAATCCACAGATTTTCTCTTTCTTTTTCTAGTATACACTTTTCCCTATTTCAAAAAAACAAAAAATAAAAATGGAGAGATTAATGTCCATTGCAACATTTTACAACTGTTAAATAAAATAATAAAACTGGGCACAATAACCCGCTAAATCTTTTCAATAATTTCATGAACAGCAAGAGGTGCTTTTTCGTTCAACACCCTTTCAATTCCTTCCAAATTACCTTTACTTTCTTGCATGCATATGTATCAGAAAGAGTTGCTAGACCAGTAGACTTAGGTTCCCTTTCCTTTGTTCCAGATGGTGCATTCACGTTTACTATAAGAATATGTTGTTCCACTTCAGGTGAATCCAAAATTATATTTCCTTGTTCAATATTGCAAAAAATAGCTTCAACATCTTGTCACGACCCCAATTCACCCTCCATGAACATCTCGTGATGGCACCTAGTTCCTACAACTAGGTAAGCCTAACAATGCGGAAATTAATGTAACTTGCAGAATCACTTAATTAAACTAAGCAAATATAGAAGAAAACGAGGTATATAAGTGCCACTTGGCATATACAACTCAAAATAGAATGCGGAAGTCTACAATCTCATCCCAAAACCCGGAAACTCACGGGAATCACAGGCTAATAGAAACGTAAAACACTGCTCTAACTCCAGAATGTCTAAACAACTGAAAGAAAAGATAAACTAACTACTAAAGCTGGAATAGAGTAGAGAATCCGGGTCTACAGACGCGCCAGATAAACCTCGAAGTCTCCGCTAGATCTCTCCACCTCGATGATAGTACGCCTGGGTGGAAGAACCTGGATCTGCACATAAAAACATGCACATAAGGGGCATGAGTACACCACAACGGTACTCAGTAGGTGCCAAGCCTAACCTCGGTTGGAGAGTGACGAGGAAGGTCGGGGCCCTACTGAGGTCAAACAATATAATATGAATTAACAATATGAAAACTGGCAGTAATAATGAGTACAGCGGTGAGAATAGACAGGTTAAACAAGGCAATAACAACTACACAAAGAACAGAATAAACACGGAATATGTACAACTCAATACCAACGATAACAATGATGATCTCCCAGGATACCGTCCTGCAGTTCTTTTCTCAGCTGTTCAGTGGATCTCCCTGGATACCGTCCCGTAGTCCATCATATGTGTAAATCCGAAAGATCTCTCGGGATACCGTCCCGTAGTCTAACTATCAATGTGCAGGGGGATCTATCGAGAATCTAACCCGCAGTCCCAAAGTAAATGTGCAGGGGGATCTATCAGGAATCTAACCTGCAGTCCCAAAGTAAAAGTGCAGGGGGGTCTACCAGGAATCGAACTCGTAGTCCCAAAGTAAATGCGCAATCACAACCAGAAGATACACAGAAATGAAGTAAAAAAGACAAGCAACAGGTAGTACTATCCTAACATACTACACGTTGTACAGTCAAGGAAACTTAAGTTATTAGGCAAGTTAAATCAACTAAACATGCTTTCCTAATCTAGCACAGGTTATAATTGCAAGTAGAATAAAGCAAATATGAAAGAAACTCAATCTCAATATCTTAAGTAAAAACTGGAATTTCAACAATTGGGTCAAGTACGAGCTCGTCACCTTGCATACAAGGTGCTCAAAATACCAAATAACAAAACCTAAGGGGAAAAGTCCCCCACACAAGGTTAGACAAACCACTTACCTCAAACCGGTACAAATATCAACCAGAAACCACGCCTTTGCCACGAGTATCCGACTCCAAATGGCCCAAATCTATTCAATTTAATTACATATCATAAATATCATCTCAAGCAACTGATTCTACTATTAAATTCAAAGACAAGACGCGAAATTAGGTAAAATGACCAAAATGCCCCTCAGGCCAACATCTCGAAATCGGATAATTTTTACATTTCCAAAACCCTCGTACTCTCACGAGTCTAAACATATAAAAATCTCCTAAATCGGAGGTCAAACACCCACTCAAAACCCAATAGTTTGGTCTATGAAGTTTTACCAATTTTTCAGTTAAAAATCCGAAATTTAGAGATGAATTCGTTATTAGATTAGTGGGTTTTAAGCATAAGGGAGTAGAGAATCGTTACCCAATCGTTGCCCTCGAAAACCCATCGAAATTGCTCCCAAATCCGAGCTCCCAAGCTTGTATTTTGATAAAAATGGCTTACCCTCATTTTTAAAATGTTATATACTGTCCAACACTTTAATGCATCGCAAACGGGGAGGTGAGCTCGTGTTCGCGAAGAGGAAAATTTGAAGATGCCAAAGATACCCTTCACGATCGCGATGGGTAGAATGCGAACGCAAAGTCCTGGGGTCATGAAGCTACACGAATGCAATACCTATGTGCGAACGCGATGAAGGAAAAATGTAAGGTCCAGGAGCTACTCTATGCGAACGCGATGGGGAAAAAGGTGAGGCTACGCGAACGCGTGGAGTGTATGCGAACGTGTATAAGGAAAATTGGCCCCTCTACAAGATTACACTACACGAACGCGTGAGAGGCGCTGCAAATGCAAATAAGAAGTGAATCAAAGCTACGCGAATGCGATGAGAGGTACACGAACGCGAAGAAGGATCTGGGACCTGCAACTGCTGAAGGATTTTCTGCAATATTTACAACTCCAAAATGCTCCGTTGAGCATCCGAAACACAGCCGAGGCACCCGGTACCTCAACCAAACCTACAGACATATCCCATAATACTATTCAAATTTTTACCAATCCTTAATCAACATAAAACAACGCTGGAAACTCGAATTAAAGAAGGATTTGGGCCTAAAAACTGCAAATTTCATCAAAACACGCTTTCGATAAAAAACCTAACCAAAAAATGTTTGAATGACCTGAAATTATGAACACACACCCCAAATGACATGACGGAGCTAATGCAACTTCCAAAATTCCAATCCGACCCTCGGATAAAAAACTCACTATCGGACCGGAAACTTTAAAAATTCAAACTTCGGCATTTCAAGCCTAAATGAGCTACGGACTTCCAAAATACATTCCGAACACGCTCTCAACCCCAAAATCACCTAACGAAGCTAACGGAACCGTCAGATTTCCATTTTGAGGTTGTCTTTACATTGTTCCGACTATGGACCATTTTTCAACACTAAAGCTCTCATTTAGGGACTAAGTGTCCCAAAACTCTCCGAAACCCAACACCGAATGTTCCGGCAAATCAAAATAGCATAAATGAACTTAGGGGAAGCAGTTAATAGGGGATAGGGGCTTAAATTCTTAAGATGACCAACCGGGTCGTCACACATCTGTACCTCCTGTTATAGCATTTGTTCCACTTCCCTGAGAGACTGCAAGTACGTTATTTTGCAAAATATTTTGACTAGACTGTGGTGACCATGTGTCATATGTCACATCATTTATTTTTATAATAATTACATCAATATCAGTACCAGCTATAAGATCAGTCTCATCTGGACTATAGTCTGCTCTTTCTTCTTTACAAAAAGGACCTTTCACTACATATGTGCCACTTGGTCCAGCTTGATCACCACATTTCTTATTTTGTGCATCATGGAGTGATTGAATATCCATGGATTGTAGTATTGATGACACATCTCCATTATTTTCCTTATTATCTTGATTGCACTATGGTGTTGAAAGTTGATATGTCCCATCAACTATTTTTTGAATGATAGCAGCAACATCCGTACCAGTTGACTGAACTTGATCAAGTGTACTACATTCTACTCTTTCTTCATCACAAGGAATTTTCACTGAATTTCCATCACCTGTTGCTTGTTAATTAGTAGTATCTTCATCACAACAAATTTTCACTAAACCTCCAACAACTCCTGCTGCTTTATCAGTATCCTTATTATTTAGCGCTCCTTGGACTGATTCAATATCCATGACTGATGGAAATAACGATGCAGTTGTGGTATTTTGCAAAATAGTTTCACTGCTCTGTGGTGTAGAAAGATTATATGTCCTGCCAACGATTTTCTCTAGGATAGCATCAATATCTGTACCGGTTGAAAGAACTTGATCAGGTGCACTACATTCCACACTTTCTTCCTCACAAGAACTTTTGACTGAATTTCCATCACATGTTGCAAGTTCATTAGTAGTATCTTCATTACAACAACCTTTCACTAAACCTCCAACGACTACTGCAGCTTCATCTATGACTGATTCAACATCCATCACTGATGGAATTAACGATCCAGTTGCGGTATTTTGTAAAATCTTTTCACTGGACGGTGGTGTAGAAAGCTCTTATTTCCCATCAGCTATTTTAACCATTATAGCTTCAATAGATGTACCAACTGTCAGAACTGGTTCAACTGCATTACATTTGGTCTTATTTCATAATAAGGACCTTCCAATAAAATTCCACTGGATGCTACAACTTCTTCAGTAACTTGTGCTCCACAGACTGAATCAATATCCATGGCTAATGGTATTGAATCAAAACGTGCTCGGCCCTCATTTTCAGTTTCTTTATTTTCCTCTTCACTGACTGACTCAATATCCATGATTGATGCCATTGAAATAGAAGGTCTTGCATCCTCAAACTCCTTATTGCACTGTTCATCCTACTGTAGTAACTCAACATCTTCCTCTTGTTTGTCGCCTAACAAATGAGTAAAATCTCTATCAGAATAATTCTCTCCATAAATATAATCTCCTTGTTCATGTCACGACGCAGATTTTTCACCCTCGGGAGTTGTGATGGCACCTACTCATGAAAGCTAGGTAGGCTGAGTATTATAAATTCATTACCCTTTTTATTAAGCATGTTCAACAGTTCAATGTAATAAATGATTGAGCAGCAAAATAAATTAAATAACTAGAGATGCGGAAGATGAAAACTTAATAGTTTAACCAAAAATTTGCTACATAATCTGAAGTACAATACTACCCAGAATTTGGTGTCACAAGTCACGGACCATCTACGAATACTAAAAATAAAGTCTGAATAAAAATACACGATTCTGTCTCTGAATAAGTAAAAAACAGAAGTAAATGCTAGAAGGAGACGCCAAGGTCCGCGGACGTCTGCAGGACTACCTCGGGTCTCATGTTGGACTGAAGGAAGCAACCCCACTATGGTCTAAACGCTCCGATATCAGTATCTGCACACAGTGCAGAGTGTAGTATCAGTACAACCGACCCCATGTGTTGGTAAGTGCATAGCCTAACCTCGGTGAAGTAGTGACGAGGCTAGGACTAGAGTACCAAATAAACCTGTGCAGTTAAATCATATACATCGGAAAAATAAAAGCAGATATTTACAGCTAACGATGGGAGGGGGAAAACATGCTGCGGGGAATATCAAGTAACAACCGAATATCAAAAGAGGAATGTAAAGAAATCAAAATTCAGCTACTAACAAGGATAAGGAAAACAACCACAACATTCACATACATATATGTCGTTGCAGTCGTGCAACCCGCTCCTATTTCATGTATCTCATTGAAGGCGTGCAACTGTCACGACCCTAACCCCGGTCGTGATGGCGCCCAACACACTGCTAGGCAATCCCGACCAATTTAACAACCTTAACCATTTCTATACAGCTCATAATTAATTAACATAGACAAATTACTAAGTCACAATACTGGAAATTTGAAATAGAGTTAAAACATGCGGGATCCCAAGTAACAATACTACAACATAGCACGAAGAATCCGGTGTCACAAGTCTGAGCCTCTAATACATGAGTATCAACCTACTACATAACGTTCTAAAGAAGTACGGAATAAAGCAATAAGATAAAGGGAAGATCAGGGCTGCGGACGTCATGCAACTACGTTGATGCTCCTGAATGGTGCTGCCCAGCTGGAAGTCCTCAACAGTCTCAGATGCACCTGGATCTGAATGCAAGGTGCAGGGAGTAATGTGAGTACTCTGACCCATGAGTAACAAACATAAATAAAGGCTGAGAATAAGAAATCCTAGATAGACACATTGTAATCTATAAATACAACAATTTAAACCAAGTAACATAAAATCAGTAAACTAATGAAAACAAATTATGGGAATGCTACAATAGATAAGCAAATAAATAACAGTCAAATAAGGAATGCAACACATAGTACGGTACTCTCTAGTACCCGCTGCGGCGTGCAACCCGCTCCATTTATTTATCGTTGACGGCGCTCACTGGGGGTGTGCAGACTCTGGGAGGGGCCCCTTACGGCCAAAGCGCAATATCAAGCCATCTCGTGGCATCAACTAGGCCCTCGACCTCATATCATTATCAATATAATACTGTTGCGGCGCACAGCCCAATCCGATACTCAGTCCAGAATTACATAAGCCCTCGGCAATAATAAAATAGTAGTTCTCAGCCCAAAACATCGTTAGAAATATTATTTAAGTTTCAAATTTGAGTAAAAGTGGCTGAGTTTGCAAAACAGTTTTGGCAGAATAGCCTAAATGGCACTTATACTTGTGCCACTTTGTCATCCCGGTCCCCAAACTTAGCATTTTGCCAATTGGAAACTTATACTCGCTCAAAACTTATATTTTAAACCCCTCTGACTGTTGACCGATCATATGTGGCAACATTATGGCTGAGTTGGACAACAAGCGTGTAATTCACACGTACAACAAGCGTTAACATAAAAAATTGGCCTAAGAAATGATTGAACTAAGAAGAAAAAAATAATAAAATGAAGAAAAAGTAATATTTTAAAAAAGTAAACTAACCCCCTTCCCTTCTTCCCCAAAATTCCTCCATTTCTATTTTTTTCTCTTTCTCCCCCCTTCCCAAACTACACCCTCCCCCAAAACACATCACCCATTTCTAAAATTCTCTGCATGATACCTTCAGATCTTAACCCTAAAAAAGAAAAAGAAAAAAAATTATAGGCGAGAACGATCCCTGAAAAACGACCGGAATATCCATAGCGACCCCACTTCCATTTTACTCTCTTTCTTCCTTTCCGAAAATAATGTCAGAAACCCAATACTCTGTATAGTAGACCTTTAAATCAGTAAATAATAACCTTCAAATCAGTAAAAAATCAAAACCTCATCTCCTAAATCAAGCCACTAGAAAATCCATCATGTTTTAAAACCCCAAATCTAAAACTTTATTTTTGACAAAACAAATCCCGTTATTGCTGCATATATTCTTGTTTTTGAGGCTAACGAAGAGACAAGGGAGAGAAGAAAGGGATATGCAGAAAACAAAATTGGAGAGGTAGAAGAAGAGATAGGTTGATTGGGGGGAGAGAGGGGTGAAAAAGAGAAAAAAATTGTGAAGGGGAAAGACCTCGGTGGGGTGAAATTCTTTGTGTACGAACACTTTTTTATTTATTTATCTTTTAGTGATCTCCAGATGTTAATGGTATTCTCCGGTGGCTGGAAAAATTTTTCGCGATGGCAGTATTAAAGTTGTTGGCGGTAAGGAGAAGAGATGGTAGGGTAGGGAAAAAAATGAAGATAAAGTCAGTAGTTTATTTTTCTATGTGGCACTAGTAATGACGTGGCATCCTACGTGTAGGAGATTGTATTATACCTACTGACAGCCTCCTGTCATAAGCGTTTATTATACACGGTTTGAGCGAGTACAAGTGTTCAATTGGCAAAATGCTAAGGTTGGGGACCAGGATGACAAAGTGACACAAATATAAGTGTCATTTAGGCTATTCTGCCAACAGTTTTTAACAATAAGGCTGAGTCCAAGAAGTTGTCAAATAGTGACGAAACAGAAATAACAGCCCCTGAAGGGTCCAAACCGTTGGCAAGAAGCCAAAATATGACAATTTATCCAAATAATGATGATATCAAGTAAGTTTCAATCAAATACACGGAAAAAAAATCACTCGGGATGGACCAAGTCACAATCCCCAATAGTAAACGACCCCGCGCTCATCATCAAGTGCGTGTCTCGCCTCAATATAGCACTACGATGTACAAATCTGGATTTTCAAACCCTAAGTACATTATTTACATTCATTACTCACCTCAAGCCAGCCAAAACTCTAGCTCGCTATGCCTTTGCCTCTCAAATCGACCTCCTTGCGCATCGAATCTGACCAAAACCACAATGAATACGTCACAATATGCCAAAGGAACAATACCCAATCAAAAACAATCGAAAAATATTAAAACTCCCGAAATTGGCAAAATCCGAGCCCCGGGCCCATTTCTCGAAACTTAGAAATTTTCACATCAATGTTTTCCTTATCTCGCCACGAGTCTATACATATAAAGAACACCAAAATCGGAGTCCAAATGACCCCACAAATCCCAATTTTTGCTCTCTTAAGTTTCAAGCCCTAAACCACCATTTTTTACAATTAATTTCTTAAGTTTTCAGCCCTAATCCATGTATTTGCACCATAAAATTGTGTTTTAAGTCGAAAAATCCTTACCTTATCGAAGCTCCTCAAAAACCCTCTTCAAAATCGCCCATAATTCTCCAAGTCTGAGTTAAAAATGAACAAACCCTTCAAAATTCGTGAAGGAGAAGCATATATACATCTGCCCAGTCGAAACCGCACATGCGGTCAATTACCCGCTTCTACGGCCAAGGTTCCGCTTCTACGGAAATTACTAAAACTCCAGGGATCGCTTATGCAACCAAAATTCTGCATCTGCGGCTTCGCAGATGCACCTCCTTGCCCGCTTCTGCAGAAACAGCTTCAAGCCCAAACCTCGCACCTGCGGTTCCCCTTTCACACCTGTAACTCCGCTTCTGCGGCTTCCTCCTCGCTCCTGCGATACTGCTTCTGCGGTCCCAATTCCGCAGAAGAAAAAATACCAGAAGCAGCAGCAAATTCTGAATTTCACAAGTCCAAAACTTACTGTTAACAATTCGAAATCACCCCGAGGCCCCCGAGACCTCAACCAAAAGCACAAACACCTCCTATTACATCATTAAAACTTGTTCCAATCATTAAAACACCTCAAACGAGACCAAAACCATCAAATTACATCGGATTCATGCCTAAGTTCTTAAAAAACTTCCAAAACATGCATTTGATCAAAACTCAACCAAATCACCTTCGAATGACCTAAAAATATACACTCAAATCCCAAATCACATAACGAAGCTACAGCAGCTCTCAGAATTCCATTCCGACCCTCGGATCAAAATCTCACATATCAACCGGAATTCGCCAAAATACTAACTTCGCCAATTCAAGCCTAATTCTACACCGGACCTCCGAAATCACTTCCGATCACACTCCTAAGTCACAAATCATCCCCCGAAGCTAACTGAATCATCGGAATCCATATCCGAGCCCTCTAACACATAAGTCAATATCCAGTTGACTTTTCTAAACTAAGCCTTCCTTAAAGAAACTTAGTGTCTCATTTCCTTCTAAAATCAATCCAACCCAACTCGTTCACACAAGACACTGGTAAAGGAGCATAAAGAAGCAGAGAATGGGGGAAATGGAGCGGTGACTCATGAGACGACAGGTCGGGTCGTCACATCCCCCCAACTTAAACAAATGCTCATCCTCGAGCGAGTCAAGAAACATACCTGAAGCCTCAAATAGATGAGGGTATCTGCTCCGCATCTCCCGCTCGATCTCCTAGGTAGCCTTCTCCACTGGCCGACCTCTCCACTGCACCTTCACCGAAGCAACATCCTTTGACCTCAACAATCGAACCTGATGCTCCAAAATGGCTGCTTGCTCTATATCATAAGTCAAATCACCCTCCAACCTGACACTCCAAAATAGCTGTAGGACCCCGATAACGCATCAAGATCGTTTCGAGCGGACGCGAGTCTGCATGCCGCTCAGCGGGGCAACAAAGTCTCGCGCACCAATGGTAACACACGATGCGTCGACCAACTGGAAGCCCAAAATATCCCAGCCCGGGTGGAACAGGAAGTTAATCTTCCTAATATTTTTTGAAATGTTGCAGGAACGACAATTGGCTATCGCTCAGCTACAGAGTAGCCCGGAGGCTCCCAACACGGTAGTACCAGAAATATCTCCTTATGTCGAGCCAGTGATCGAGATATTAGACAATAATGGACCGACAACCTACCTATTAGCTATAAGGATGTTGGAAGACCTCATCAAAAGAATTGAATCATGCTTGCAAAAACTCCTACAGCAACCGTCTCCCGAAGATACGATCCCGGAACTCATCTAACGGAAGTTGGAAACGACGAAACTCCCTAGGAGTGAAGGACCTCAAGTCCTTATGGGCGCACCACTACTTATGCGCGCTTGTCCAGGAACAGTGACCTCCAAAAGGGAGAACTAGAGCTCGTCCCGATAAGGAGATTTGAAGAAACTCCCTCGGAATAAACCATAATGTAGCGCCACTATTCGGAACCTGATCTTGAGAACCCGCTCACCGTACTAGTGCAGTCCATGGAAGCGCGCGTCGGCACCATCAAAGCGATACCAAGAAGGCCCAAAACACCTAAGGATGGACGGAGAAGAAATAAAGTATCACGGGAAGCCGCACCCCGCTCCTCGACAAGATAAACAAGACTACTCCCGGTTTCGAGTAGTTGTGCAGCACAGGCCTTCGCCCAAAACCTAAGCAAAGCATACCCGGCGACTCCAGGATGCTTCAAGCAAAGCCTGGTCAGATATCCGGCCAAGGCTTGGTCGGATGCCCGCAACCGACACCGGTCCCAAATCAGGGCCGTAGACGACCGTCCAGGAGCCTCTTCGGGTTCAATGTATCCAAGTAGATACCCAATAATGAAGCTGACACTTAGCGAATAGAGCCATCGTCCGTGTGGCGCGAACGGAAGAGATGATTCGAGATGCAACATGCCTCGCAACAATAAGGAAGTAACCCGAGGACAACACCCTTGAGGAACCTCCAATGGTACCAGACTCAACAAGACACAGCCGGCAAGGAATCCTCGCCCGATAGAGAACGATTTCAACGTTGCAGTTCCAAGCATAGTGGTCACCATAAGTGAAGCGAGGAACTCCAGGTTGCTCAGATCTATTCGACCGGAACCCCTCAAAGAAAACCATGGCCTGCCACGGGAATCACGAGACGCTCAGGGTCACAGACCCAAAAAAGCAGCAACTATGCCATTCAACAAAGGTTGCCACAAAGTGTCACCGAGAGAGCAGACATAAATCTAGCTCCACAGGAGGAAGGAGATAGGGCAAAGTAGAGTCGGCGAGCCGTGGTGCATCGTCACGACTGTAAAAGGATGGAGACATCCCACGAAGATCTGTAGAATGTAGAGTGCAAGTGCCCATCAACAGAAAGGGACAGTCCTCGAAAACGCTCCCAAAGGACCCCCTCGCGCTTTAGGAAAAGGACGCCGAGATTCCGCCTCGGCATCACATTAACATATTGGTAATCCCCTCTTTCAGTCGACTCATTTCAAATAGAACATGCATTTATGAGTACATGTGGTTCCGCCAAACTATACCAAATGTCGAGCCGAAGCCGATAGGACGATCTGGACCAAACCGCTCTCGCGCCGGATCTCTGATAGGTTCCTGATGACAATCGCCACAACGACCAAATCTCTCCCTCTACGCAGCCTTCTCGAGCTCAGGCTAATACATCGAGCGCATAGGGCACAGGCGCTTTATTCAGACAGCAGTGGATACATCGCCCGGAGAAGACTCCGACCCTGCTCCGCCAAAAGTTTAAAACCCCACGACAAACCTAGGGATAAAGTATTTGTCTACGAGCGACAAGAGGAGATCCCTCACCATATGACCCATCGCCGGCATTGCCCTTGAGCAAGGTCAAAGGGTAAGGATAACCACTTGTTCGGTCAGGCTTGGCCAGACGTGGCAGATGGCTGTAGCAGGGCTCACTCCCTAAAATGTCGTCTATGCACCTCATAGAGAGGAAGAACTACTCCGCCTTCCTTATCACTTCCTTCCTTTCTTATTGCTAATCTGTATGGAGGCAGCCAGCTGAGGCATTTGGTAGCTTCGGACCCCGCTCGAGGGTCAGCAGCCCTACGGGGCCCGCCGAGCATTCTTTCCTCGATTGAGTTTTTAACATGAAGGTTCTGGCAACAAGATTATTAGCAGGACTGCACACCCCCCAAGAAGGGGATCCGATGAGATCACAATCCTCTCTTCTAAAAAGTTTCAATGTGGAATCATACAAGTACATCGGATAATCGGAAAAGTCACACCCGTATGGGCCAAACTCACAGCAACAGGACAACATGTATTTACAACCTATATTTTTGCCAAGCAATAATGAATATTTTTTAAGCATTCCACGCTTCGGAGAAGATTATTTCGGCATATCCACAGCAAAAACCTCTCTTCCAGACATATCTCAAGATACTTGGAGACTTGAAAAGTTTAGTACCCGGATGACCCCAGGGTGCCGGGCTCACCAAGCCCTTATGAGGCAACTCCAAGATAACGAGAAGCGATTTTCAGGCTTAAACAACCCGATGACTCGGAGACTGCCGCAAATCTCCACGCATTGGAAAATATGAAATGGTAAGACCTTAGCGGGCAGCCTGCACAACCAGATCTATTCTCCATACACTATAAGACCTCAACAGGCATGGCAAACTGTAAGACCTAAACTGGCATGAAAAATCCCGTAGTTTAGGCTATATGTCGCATTTGTAAGAATCCCTAAAGGGCATACCCTCGGGGTAGACGCCTAAAACTGCTTCTCGGGATCAAAAATGGCTCCGGCCAAACGCACATGACTTCGGTCAAAACGGCTGCTACAGCCTAAAAATGCGACTCAAGGGCGCCCGACTGTCGCTAAAAAATCCTCCAAATCTACTTCAGAAAGAACCGATTAAAAAAACAGGCTTCCCTCAACAGGTAAAAAATGAGTCCCGACCATGTCGACTCCAGAATTGCAAAAGCATCGATCTACTCGACCTATGAGCTATGAACCTTACAAGGTGCTCAAAACATCGCCGACTATAACATGAAATTGAGGTTCTTTCAGAATCGATGACGGGTAAAGCAAAAACATTCCAAAAGATCTTAACAAGAGGAAACAAAGCATACAAAAAGCCTCCAGGCTGCATATCAAAAGGTCTGTACGACCAAACAATGTAAGAGCCATTGTCACTGGCTAAACAAGCCTCCGAACCTCATATCAAAAGGTCTCTATGACCATACAATATAAGAGCCATTTTCGCCAGCTTGAAAATTGAGAACTTGAGGATCAAAGCTAGCTCGAATCGTAACCCGATTTAGAGCCCGAATCCAAAATAGTTAACTAAGCAAAGCCTCCAGGCCTCATACTAAAAGGTCTCAATGACCAAACAACAGAAAGGCCACCATCGCTGGCCAAAAACTCGATAAGATTTGAGGGTCGATTATAGCTCGAGTCGCAATGCGACTCGGAGACTGGACCCAAAAATTATAATACACCCAAGGGCGTGACATCGATGCCACTACCGCCCATTCAGAATCTCCGGAAAGATTAAGGGTCAATTATAGATCGAATCACAACGCAACTCGGAGACTGGACCCGGGAAATCGCCAAAAGCCCAAGAACAGAAAAATGAAAACCATCATCGCTAGCTCAAGCGGGCTCAAGGGTAAGTTAAGCTCGAGTTGGATCCCGACTCAGAGATTGAACCCGAGGACAATTCAACCACAATACGCCTAAAGGCACGGCCCAAACGACTCTATCGATGGTCAAGACAAATCTCCAGTCCACGCGCCCGCAAAATCGCTTCGGCCTAGGAGCACAAAGGGTCATCACCCTCCGCCCATGCAGGCGGGAAAGAGCAGGAAGGCCAATCCAAGCTCGAGCCGTATGTGTCTCGGGGACTAGTGCCAAAACCGATCTACATGATCGAGAGCAATGACAAAAAAAGGTACAAAAGGATAAAGCTTTAAAATTCTTCTTATATTACATGCGAAAAAACATTCTCCACCTACAGGCATGCATTGCGCGTACAAGAAACAAAGTTACAAAACGGCTAAACCTACATTTTGACCTAAGGACTATAGCTCCTCAAGTTCGCCCTCCGCAACATCCATAAGGAGTGTCCGAGCGTCATCCTCATCCGCCCTTGCTCGAGCCAAATCCTCCGAAAGAATGAAGCCCCTCACTCTAACCTCCATGAATTCCTCTCTCCGGGGCATTATGGGCTCCGGTCCCTCTTATTACTGCCATCTCTCAGCCCGGAGGCCGACGACTCCATATCCTCTCCGAAAAAGCGCTGCCTCACCCCAAGGAACCGTCCGATATCTGCAAACAAAAAATCCAGTACAAATAAGATGGAAAATGTTACCCCGGGTATACGCCAGTAGGAGAAAAGCAACATATGCACGCGCCTTGGTGTTTCGCTCCCCACCTGATGCAAGACATGGCTCGCCACCTGCGTTCGTCACAAGACGAATGGGTCACCAACCTCCGAACCCAGCCTAGAAGATCACGGACTTGGCCCGGCATCCACGAAGTTGCTGAAACAAGGGAAATATCATACCTTCGGGAAATGGCAAAAACTCCACTGGAATAATATCAGTCGTTCGTACTCGGACGAACCAACTGGCCCACTCTCGGTCTTCGCCCTCCTCATCATCAATAACGAAGGCCGTAGGCGAATAACCCCTCAGGGTTAGCAGGTCTCGATGATAAAAGGGATGATATAGCCCGATGAGATGATCAAGCATGAACTCAAGCCCTGCTTTCTTTGCAAAGAATCTCATCATCAGCATCGTTTACCAAAATGACGGATGAATCTACATCAGAGTTACCCGATACTTCAAACAAAAGTCAAGCACAACCCTATCAGGAGGGCCAAATGCAAAAGGGTATAGGTGCACACTCAAGAACCCATTAGCAGAGTCCATGATGCCTTCACTTGGGGAAAACACCCACAGTGTCACCCCCTCACAACACCCGTAGTATCACGCCGCCATCTCCAGGTGTTCCTCTCTTACCAAGGATGCCATCTCCAGAGCGAAATCCTTTGACTCCCGAGCATCGGGAACATCATTCTTTGCCCTTTGCCATGCCGGTCCCGGAGTGGTCGCCATGACTATGGCAAAACTGACAAAATAAAGCAAATACAAGCACCAACGCTTTTCGCGCTTTAAATAATAGTGAGCCCTATGCCGAAACAGAAGAACAGCTATCCAAAAATAATGAAGTCTCGAAAAAATGCCTAAGCTACCCCTCTCATACGCAAGAGGCAACGGCGAGTCGCCTGATCGAGGTAAGCCCCAGGAAGCCAATAGCCTCAATACAAACCGACGGGTCGATACCCGACCCAGGGAAGATCCTCCAATAGACGGCAAGACTTAAGGGACCATGCGAATTATCTCCATGCTTGATGCAGAATTTCACATTGGGAGCCCCTGGCAGCAAGAAATAAGTTCGCGATGAGCTCTAAAATGCCGGTACCAGACGCAAGGCGAGCACCCGGGCTCGCGATCTCCTCTCCGGAAGAGTAAACCCCGGAAGCCCCGATCACCGTAGCTCCACGAGGGCCCAAAGAAGCATCCGAACATTGGCAAACTCCTCAGTAAAGTCAATCCTATACATTTTAGAAGGGCTATCTGCATCAAGATCAATAGGGACCCCGGGTACCCAAAGATGGCCTTCATCCGGGATAAGTTCCCAAATGCCCTAAAATTCGACGCTTGATCTCCGAAAAAATTAGCAGGCCTCGATAGCCCAGATCTGCCAGGTTAATCCAAAATTGGTCCAAAATATGACGATGAGTCAGAAGAGAGCCATGCCAATCAGCAAAATATCAGAATGAACGCTCGCGCTCAAGACAGAGATTAGCGGCCGACGAATAAGAGAAGGCATTCAAAGAGCCTTGAAGGGCATGAGAACATACAGAAACGAAACAAATTAAGGAAATCAGAAGTCAGCAGAGTATATTCATATTCATAAAATTCATGTACAATAGCCCTTGAAGGGCCATAGCTCACATTTACAATGGCTTACAAAGTGTTCCCTATACAGATACAACAAAGGGGAATACATGAAGAAAAGGCCTAAAACCTACTCTACCCTCGAAGGCATGCCCCCAGGGACAGATCTTCAAGCATTGCGTCCTTGAATGCACGCCTTCAATAACCTCTCCCCAGTCCCTCAAAGTAGCGCTTCAGAGAAGAAGACAAAAAAGAAGGCGAAAGGAGCAGGGAGGGATGAAGAAGCGCAATAGCTCTCCGAAGCTCGAGGACCCTCTTTGGAAAAGGGAACCTCGGAGAGACAGCAGACCGAACAATCTTCGATCCCGCTTGCACGGCTACTTCAAAAACACTTCTTCGAGCATCGAGCCGTGCATGCTCCCAGCTCGGGGAAGAGTTCCACGTCGAGCCTAGGTACGGAGGTGAGCAGCGGTATATAATCCGAGCCCCCTTTTGAGCAATGGTGCATAACCCAAACAACTGCCTACATAGGAGGGAGACCGACCCCCCATCCATTACCACCTCAGGCCAACAGTAATATCGGAACATCATATTTATGTTCAACGAAGGGAGGCCCCGGCAGGAGGCCACGACGCAGTCCGAAGGAACTCCTCCAAACAGTCTTGAGATAGAAAGCTTCCAACGTGGTGATCTAAGGTAAAAAAAGATGACGAGAAGGAAGAAACAAAGCATGCCAACGGAAGCATTGATATGGGAAACACAATACCAAAACATCCTCATTTATAGGGGAAAAACGACACGACCATCAAGGCTCTAGAAGATTGACCGGCGGATGCAATTACTACTTCTTGAAAAAATGAATCGATGGCAGTACTTTAGCCTTATCGAGCGGAAACGACAGGGCATCGAGAAGGGATCTATGAGATACGCCGTCTGTTACAGAAGATTGCGCTGCGATCCGAATCGCCAGCATAATATCGCCAAAAGAAGTTTGAGGAGTCAAGTGTTAGAATCACTTCCCATCACTTCATCATGGGAAACACGGAGACTATCTGTATGTGGCAAAATCAGAAGACTTGATTTTTTGCTATCAAGACATTTTGGAAGCCTTCCCCGAGACCCCGAGGGTAGAAGGCCGCGATCGAGTGCTCAGCCTCAGGGCTCGTCAAATTCCGACTCGGAGGAAATAATGTCTGAGGTCGGGATAAAAGGTGAAGCCCCCTAGGAAAATGGCTATGCCTGACAGGTCTGGCCTATCTAGAGCCTACTGTGTGACCCTGCATCAAGCCATCCCATCTTTGTACTCTTGCAATTAATACACAAGTACTATAACGAGTCCCCTCGCCTATATAAGGGGGACTCGCCCTACCTTGTAAATGACTGATGTTGCTCCACTTCTCCACAAATGCAATAATCTCTCTCTCTCTCTCTCTCTCTCTCTCTCTCTCTCTCTATCTATCTATCTATCTCTCTTTCTTCTAAATTTTCTATCATCATTGACATCGAGGTCGCCTTAGCACTTTATCGCTTTCTCATTTGTTCTTCATTACTATCACGACCCAGAATCCCAACCCGATCGTGATGGCGCCTTTCGTGAAGACAAGGCCAGCCAACAGATTAACAATACCTCTTTTAACAGTTACTTAACACGAATGAGTCAAACCACAGTGTACATTGTCATAAATGCGGAAGGAAATGATAAAATAGGGAACCAGCCCAACTCAGCCCGAAATCGGGGTGTCACAAGTCACGAGCATCTAAAGAATCTAAACACTATTATAAGAC
>MU786693.1:0-28269 GCA_026770625.1 Nicotiana glauca | reverse complement strand
GGGGTGTGTACAGACTCCGGAAGGGCTCCTACAGCCCAAGCGCTATATCATAAGGCCTTAAAGCCTTCACACATCACACTCGAGGCCTGAAAGCCTCCTCAATAACACTCGAGGCCTGGAAGCCTCCTCACATAACACTCGAGGCCCGGAAGCCTTCTCACATCACTCAACATATCCTCACATATGGCCCTCGGCCTCAATCAGTCTAGAAAATAATCAGAAGCCTCTTGGGCATCAGTAAAACAATGGTGCTCAGCTCAAACAACAGGAAAAATATCATTTAAATCTCAAGTGGAGTACAAATGTAGCTGAGTTCATGAAACAGTATAATTCAGTTGGACTGAGTTCAAGTAATATTTCAATTAGTGAGGAAAAACAATGATGGAAATTTACAAAGGATTTCAAATAGTCGGAACGAAGCCCAAGTATGGCAATAAGCCCAAATCATAGTAAAAAACATCAAGTCTTTATCTAATACGCGGTAAAATATCAACCGGGATGGACCAAGTCACAATCCCCAATAGTAAATGACTCCGCGCTCGTCACACAACGCGTGTTTAATCTTAACATAGCACTACGTTGTGCAACTCCGAGGTTTCAAACCCTCAGGACATCATTTAAAATCATTACTCACCTCGAACCGGTGAAATCCCTCGCTCGCGACGCCTTGCCCCTCAAATCGGCCTCCACGCGCATCGAATCTAACCAAAATCAGAGCGAATACATCACAATATGCCAAGGGAACAATACCCAATCGAAAACAATGGAAATATAGGAAAAATCTCAAAACTAGCAAAACCCGAGCCCCCGGCTCACTTCTCAAAAAATTACAAAACTTACATTACCGGATTCCTCGTCTTGCCACGAGTCCATACATACCAAGAACTCCCAAATCCGAGCTAAAATGCCCTGTCAAATCCCAATTTGAAATATTAAAACTCAAGCCCTAGCTTTTACCCCCTTTTAATGAATTTCAACCAATTTTCATGTTAATTCTACCATAAACATGAATAATTAGGCCAAGGAACTTACCTCCCTTCGATTCTCAGGCAAAACCCTCAAAAATTCTCGCCCAAAGCTCTCCAAGATGCTCAATAATGGAGGAAAATAAACCCCAAGTCGCGGATGAAATGCCATTTTAAAACCCTTCTGCCCAGGCCAATTTTCGCTTCTGCGGTCCCGCTTCTTCTTATACGGGACCGCTTCTGTGGCCAAAAATCCGCTTATGTGGTTCTCACTTAAAAGCCCAAACTCCGCTTATGCGACTCGGACTCCGCTTCTGCGGTTCACCTCGACCGCTTCTGCGGTTCGATTTCCGCTCTTGCGGACCCGCTAATGCGGACCAAGTTCCGCTTCTACAGACCTTCTCAGCCCATACCAAAATCGCTTCTGCGCTCCTCAGCCGCATCTGCAGAACCGCTTATGCAGTCCCTTTTCCGCAGATGCGGAAATGACAGAACCAGCAAATACAAATCTAAAGCCAACTCAAAAACTTCTCGTTTTAACTCCTGATCTCACCCCGAGGCCCCCGGGACCTCAACCAAAAGCACAGTCATGATCTAATACCCTATCCAAACTTGCTCGAATCATCAAAACGCCATCGTTAACATCAAAATCCTCAATTTTCATCAAATCAAAGCCTAAATTTCTTAAAAACTTCCGAATTTCACATTCGATCAAAAACCCGACCTAAACACCTCCGAATGACCTGAAACTTTGCACGCATATCCACTGCAACTCTCGGAATTCTATTCCGACCCTCGGATCAAAATCTCACCTATCAACCGGAATCCGCCAAAATTCAAACTTAGCCATTTCAAGCCTAATTCTACACCGGACCTCCAAATTCAATTCCGATCACACTCCTAAGTCAAAAATCATCCCCCGAAGCTAACCAAATCACCAGAATTCACATCCAAGCCTTCTAACTATATAGTCAACTTCCGGTTGACTTTTCCAAAACAAGCTTCCTTCTAAGAGACTAAGTGCCTCATTTCCAACTAAAACCAATTCAATTCTATCTGATCAACTCAAATACTGATATTGAAACATAGAACAACATAATATGGGAGAAACGGGGTGGTAACTCACGTGACGACGGGTCGGGTCGTCACTGGAAGAATCTCTTAATTCATTGCTTTCATCTTTATCATTCAACAAGCCATGATGATATTTCTTTTTACTTCATTCTTTAAAATTTTGAATAAAATCTAGAACAACATCAAGCTTCTCATTAATAACATGCAACAATGAATACGATACATTATTGTACAAATAAAATCAATACTAAAATAAATTTCCAAACTAGTTAATTACCTTAACCGAGTTCTTAACATATTTCTTCATCTTTTTTTGATTATCTTTAATATTTTTATTCATCTTTATTTTAAAATTCACATGATATGCACGTATAATGTCTTCAACTTTGGTAGATACCCTCTAAAAAGAAAAGAAAAATGGTAAGAATTTTAGCATCATAACACATAAACATTCTTATCGAGTGTAAACACAAGTCAAGAAGGGTAACATATAATTTTGTACAGTAAATTATTAGAATTAAAAAACATAATGAAATAACATATATTATACTTATCCAGTATAATTTGCTGGGCAAAACAGCCTACAGATGGCAGTCTTCCAATATAATATATTGGATGAAATGAATGAGGAGGTGTGAAACTACATAAACAAATAATGGGTTATAAAGAAGAAAAATATTCAAATGGCATATTATAAAACAAAAAGACAAATAATCATTCAAAAAATTAATCACAAAAAAAAAAAATCAATAGTCCAAACAGAACTCATCCAGTATAACATACTGGACAACAAGCTTACACACAACAGGCTTCATGTAAAATATACTAGAATCAAACATAACTCAACAATTATCCAGTAAAACATACTGGAAGACAAACATTGAGAAGACAGACTTCCAGCATAATACACTGGACAAATTTTTTTACTAAACTCTATAAACAAAAAACATAATCAAAAACTATCACGATCCCAAATACCCAGTCGTGATGGCACCTATCACATTACTAGGCAAGCTAACCCAAACCATTAATCACATCAAATTTCCTTTATAAAAACCATTTTCTAACACAGGTTTAAATACTGATTTTCAAAATAAGTGTTTAAAACAACTAAAATATGTGGAAGTCTATAAAACATAAAACAACACAGCCCAAACATCTGGTGTCACAAGTCTAAAGCCTCTAGATACATAACC
The DNA here is from genome assembly GCA_026770625.1 of Nicotiana glauca. Lineage (NCBI taxonomy): Eukaryota > Viridiplantae > Streptophyta > Magnoliopsida > Solanales > Solanaceae > Nicotiana > Nicotiana glauca. Next base: position 25,034 of record MU786693.1, on the reverse strand, counting down.
GACTGTCTAATACATCATAAGTCTAAAAATGCGGAAAAGAACAAGATGGAAGGAGGAAAGCAGGGCTGCGGACGCCATGCAGCTACCTGGCAATCTACGGCAAACTCTAGATTAGCTGAGGACCCTCACTCTGCTGCTTGGACACCTGGATCTACACACAAGGTGCAGGGAATAATGTGAGTACACCAACTCAGTAAGTAACTAAAGTAAATAAGGTCTAAAAGCAGAGATGAGCAGTTAAAAATATATAAAGGAGTAACAGCAGTATATCATATTAAATTCCACAGTTTATAAATGAGCTTTGTCCTAAAAACATCATTTGCAATTTGGAATGATTAAAATCATTTACTTAGCAATTTTCAATAGAGGCTTATTGTTAAAAGAAGAGTGAAATCCGGGAACTATCATAATGGTCCCCTCGGGCAAGGTATCACTCAGAACATGGCCTCTCGGTAGCCTCTCAGTCACTTGTGACTCCACTCTCGTCACTCAGTACTCAATCTCAGTGCTCAGTCTCATTAATATCTCGTAATAATAATAATCATAGTAACCGCTGTGGCATGCATCCTGGTCCATAATTTATAGTCGACTACACTCACTGGGGATGTACAGACTCCGGAGGGGCTCCTACAACCCAAGCATCATATCACTGCAGCGCGCAGCCCGATCCATATATATATATATATATATATATATATGTATGTATATATATATATATATGTATATATATATATATATCGAGATGAGTCAAAAGCGAGTTTTTAAGACCTCGGGACATAATTTATTTCTAAAACGAGTGATGACTTTTCGGGTCATCACAGTTCATTACTTTCACTATTTCGATGCTCACTACTTTTGTCTTGTTTTTCATTTGAAAATCTGGAAGAATCTCTTAATTCATTGCTTTCATCTTTATTATTCAACAAGCCATGATGATATTTCTTTTTACTTCATTCTTTAAAATTTTGAATAAACTCTATAACAACATCAAGCTTCTCATTAATAACCTGCAACAATGAATACAATATATTATTGTACAAACAAAATCAATACTAAAATAAATTGCCAAACTAGTTAATTACCTTAACAGAGTTCTTAACATATTTCTTCATCTTTTTCGATTATCTTTAATATTTTTATTCATTTTTATTTTAAAATTCACATGATATGCACGTATAATGTCTTCAACTTTGGTAGATACCCTCTGAAAAGAAAAGAAAAATGGTAAGAATTTTAGCATCATAACACATAAACATTCTTATCGAGTGTAAACACAATTCAAGAAGGGTAGCATATAATTTTGTACAATAAATTATTAGAACTGAAAAACATAATGAAATAACATATATTATACTTATCCAGTATAATTTGCTGGGCAAAACATCCTACAGATGGCAGTCTTCCAATATAATATACTGGATGAAATGAATGAGAATGTGTGAAACTACAGAAACAAATACTGGGGTATAAAGAAGAAAAATATTCAAATGGCATATTATACAACAAAAAGACAAATAATCATTCAAAAAATTAATCACAAAAACAATAAATTAATAGTCCAAACAGAACACATCTAGTATAACATACTGGACAACAAGCTTACACACAATAGACTTCATGTAAACTATACTGGAATCAAACATAACTCAACAATTATCCAGTATAACATACTAGAAGACAAAAATTGAGAGGACAGACTTCCAGTATAATACACTGGACAAATTTTTTTACTAAACTCTATAAACAAAAAACATAATCAAAAACTATCACGACCCCAAATACCCAGTCGTGATGGCGCCTATCACATTACTAGGCAAGCTAACCCAAACCATTAATCACATCGAATTTCCTTTATAAAAACCATTTTCTAACACAGGTTTAAATATTGATTTTCATAATAAATGTGTAAAACAACTAAAATATCTGGAAGTCTATAAAACATAAAACACAGTCCAAATATCTGGTGTCACAAGTCTAGAGCCTCTAGATATATAACCGACTGTCTAATACATCATAAGTCTAAAAATGCGGAAAAGAACAATATGGAAGGAGGAAAGCAGGGCTGCGGACACCATGCAGCTACCTGGCAATCTACGGCAAACTCTGGATAAGTTGAGGACCCTCACTCTGCTGCTTGGACACCTAGATATGCACACAAGGTGAGGGAGTAATGTTACTACGTCAACTCAGTAAGTAACTAAAGTAAAAAAGGTCTAAAATTAGTGATGAGCAGTTAAAAATATATAAAGGAGTAACAGCAGTATAACATATTAAATTCCACAGTTTATAAACGAGCTTTGTCCTAAAAACTTCATTTGCAATTTGGAATGATTAAAATCATTTACTTAGCAATTTTTAATAGAGGCTTATTGTTAAAAGAAGAGTGAAATCCGGGAACTATCATAAATGGGCCCCTCGAGCAAGGTATCACTCAGAAGATGGCCTCTCGGTAGCCTCTCAGTCACTCGTGACTCAGCTCTCGTCACTCAGTACATAATCTCAGCGCTCAGTCTCATTAATATCTCATAATAATAATAATCATAGTAATCGCTGCGGCGTGCATCCTGGTCCATAATTTATAGTCGACTACACTCACTGGGGTTGTACAGACTCCGGAGGGGCTCCTACAACCCAAGTGCCATATCACTGCGGCGCGCAGCCCGATCCAATATACGTATATATATATATATATATATATATATATATATATATATATATATATATATATATATTGATGCGGAATGCAGCCCGATCCATATTTCGTACATATATAAATATCCTCACCGTTAGGTTCTCAACCTCTCTCAATCATTAACCTCACAGCCTCTCTGGCACAACAGTAGAAATTAGGGAACTCAGTCCAAACAGTCCTCACATTTAAAGTAGAGTGACAAAATCATTTTTAAACGATAAACAGGTAAAACGTGACTAAGGATATGCTTTTCAAATAAATAGAGTGAGTAAAAACATTAGAAATGCCCCTAAGGGTCTCAACAGGCCGGCAAACACGGCATACATCGCATAATACAATATAAATGACTAAAGTACGGAATATCATAAGGTTTTCCAATCAAATACGTAGCTTAATAGTCGCTACGGGACGGACCAAGTCACAATCTCTACCGGTGCACACCCACACGCTTGTCGCCTAGCATGTGTGTCATCGCATTTATCAAAACAAGTCAAATACCGGTGTTTTGTACACTCAGTTCCAGATTTACAATGGTTACTTACCTCAAATCGGTAAAAAAACTACTTCGCAATGCCTTTTCCCCTCGAATCGGCCTCCACTCGTGTCGAATCTATCCAAAATTAGAATCACGACGTCAAAATATGCTAAGGGAACGAAGCCCGAGCAAAAATAATCAAATTATAGCACAATTCCTGAAATCGACCAAAACCCGGACCCCAGGCCCACATCTCGGAATCCGGTAAAATTTACATCAACGAAATCCTTATCACTCCACGAATCCATTCATACCAAGAATACTGAAATTGGAGTCCAAATGACCCCTCAAATTCTCATTTTAATGTCTCTTAATCTCAAGCCCTAATCCACAATTTTTCTCCCTTAATCTTCACTAATACTGTGATTAAACAATGCAAGAATGATCATAAACCCAAATAATGAAGCTTAGAGAACTTACCCAACTGATATCCCTTGATTTCTCTTGAATTCCACTGCCTTAGCCCCTTTCCAATCTTCAAAAATGGAGAACTTAGCAAAAATTCGCGAAGAAAACAATATATACCTTCTGACCCAGGGATTCCGTATCTGCGGTCATTCCACCGCATTTGTGGTAAAAGAACCGCTTTTGCGATTTTCATTAAAGCTGCCTAACTCAGCATCTGCGATGATATATCCACACATGTGCCATTGCAGGGGCGGCTCCTAGACCGCTTATGTGGTTCCTGCTCTCCTAGACATTTTCCGCTTCTTCGGCTCCCTTCTTCGCACTTGCGGCATCGCACTTGCGGTCCCTAATCTGCAGGTGCAGAAATGCCAGAAGCAGCAAAAGATCTGCAGCCCACCAAAAACACCAAGTATCCGTCAACCATCCGAAATCACTCCGAGGCCCCCAGGACCTTAACCAGAAGCACCAACATATCCTAAAACATTATTCAAATTTATAAAAATCTTCAAAACACCTCAAACAACACTGAATCAACAAAAACACATCGGATTCAAGCCTAAGTTTCCAAAATCTTCTGAATTTCGCTTATCATCAAAAACCCAACCAAACCACGTCCGAATGACCTATGCGCACACATCCCAAATAACACAACGGAACTACTGCAACTCTTAGAATCCCATTCTGATCCCTATATCAAAATTTCGCCGACCAACTAGAAATCGCCAAAATATCAACTTCGCCAATTCAAGCCTAAATCTACTCCGAACCTCCAAAACCCATTCCGATCACGCTCCTAAGTCCAAAATCACCTCTCAAAGCTATCTGAACTATCGAAACTTTGATCCCTCTAACACATAAGTCAACATCTGGTTGACTATTCCAACTTAAGCTTCCTAAAAAGAGACTAAGTGTCTCAAACCTTACCAAATCCTTTTCGAACCCGAGCCAACCAACCCAAGCATATATAGAACCAATAAACAAAGCAATAAGAAACAGAAATGGGGAAAATGGAGCGGCAACTCATGAGACGACTAGCAGGTTCGTCACAAAAACCACACCGTATAAAAAAACTAGGAAACAAGCCTTGAGAAATAGATTTCCTGTATAATATAAGCCTTCAGAACATACTGGACAACAAGCTTAAAGACCAGACTTCCATTAAAAGATACTGAAATCAAGTAAAAGTCCACTATTATATACTGGATCAAAGAGAACAATAAAAAAAAGACAAATTATCACTAAAAAAAAGTAATGACAAATAAAACAAAATTCTACTTTAAACATAATTCGTTTAGTATAACTTACTGCAGAAAAAGCTTGCACACGGCAGACGTCTCACAAAATATACTACACTCAAACAAGACTCAACTATATTATAATAATCATCCAGTATAACATACTGGAAGACAATCATTCACATGATAGACTTCAAGTATTATATACTGCAAAAAATTAATAAACTTGATAAATTTACTCATATATATTAGGCGTATCCAGTATTATACAATAGAAGTATACTGTATGAATATATTAAACTCATAAAGTATATTAAAAAGATTGAGTTTTATAGTTATTCAGCCATTATACATCTCTAGTAACTTATAATAATTGATTATATTCCACTTCGAGTAGAAAACGCCGGAAAATAATACTTCTGAGAAACGACTCTGTAACGACCCCACCGGTTGTTTTGAGCATTTGCATATCTCTCTTCAGTTCTCGGGCATGACTTGCCCCATATGATGTATTAAGACTTATGTAAATTGTTGGTTTTGGTTTTCAAGGTAATCGGAATAAATTGGGAAGAACAATTCTCAATTTTTAGCTTGAAATTTGAAAAGTTTGACCAAGATTTGACTTGTTGGTATATGAGATCGGATCAGAACTTTTGTGATATGTTTAGCTCCTTTAGGTGATTTGGGGCTTAGGAGCATGATCGAAATGCATTTTGGAAGTCCGTGGAAGGTTTAGGCTTGAATTTGTGACATTGGGATTTTGGCATTTTTCGATTGATATGTGAGATTTTGATATAGGGGTCGGAATGGAATTCTGGAAGTTGAAGTAGTTCTGTTGTATCATTTGGGATGTGTGTGCAAAATTTCAGGTCATTCGGACGTGGTTTGGTTGGGTTTTTTTTATTAAAAGCGGAATTTGGATGTTCTTGGGATTCTTAGGCTTGAATCCGATGCGATTTTGGTGTTTTGACGTTTTTTTGAGTATTTCGAAGGTTGGAACAAGTTCGAATGAGGTTATGGGATATGTTGTCATGTTTGGATGAGATCCCGAGGGGCTCGGGCGTGTTTCAGATTGATTCCGAGCTATTATTCCTTCATGTTTCACTGTTGTGTTCTGCTGATATCTGGTGCCTCAGTCCTTCATCGCGTTCACGAGGAAGGTGCCGTGAACGCGTAGTGTATTGTCATGGCAGCAACAAATTTCTCTTGGCAATCATGAAGTGTGTCCCGCGGTCGCATAGTGTTAGGGGAGGACTACTTCGCGTTCGCATATGGCATATCGCATTCGCATAGAGTCGAGCTGGAGGACCTTTCTTCATCGCGTTCGTGAGTCTTGAGACGCATTCGCATATCTCTATATCTAGTGTGTATCGCATTCACGAGACTAGTGTCGCGAACACATAGAGCATTTTTTATGGCTGGTGTTTTTGTTCATCGCGAATGCGATGGTTATCCCGCGTTCGCGAAGAAGGTTTTCGATGCCTGGGCAGAATGTTTAAATAGCCATTGTTCGAGATTTAGGGGCTATCTTTCACCATTTTTGGGCAATTTTGGAGCTTTTTTAGAGGATTTGAAGAGGGATTCAAGATATACCACCTAGGGGTGAGATTTGTTAACTCAATACTCAATCCTATGTTGATTCTTACTAGTTTAATCGTGAAATATGTGGAAATTAAAGCCTAAAAATTGGGGGATTAGGGCTTGAATTTTGAGAGTGTAAATTGGGAATTTGAAGGGGCAATTGAGGTCTTATTTTGATATTCTTGGTATGTATAAACTCGTGTCAGGACGAGGATTCTATTGATGTGACTTTTGTTAGATTTCGAGACGTGGGGCCAGGGGCCGAGTTTGAGCAATTTCAGAATTTTTTTTATGAATTGGATATTTTCGAGTGAGGTTCGTTCCCTTAGAATATTTTAATGATTATGTACTGATTGTGGCTAGATTTGGAGCATCCGGAGGTCGATTCGTGCGGGCAAAGGCATCACGGGCTAGAGTTTGGACCGGATCGAGGTGAGTAATGGTTGTAAATGATGTTCTGAGGGTATGAAATCCTGGATTGCACATCGTTGTGCTATATTGAGGTGATGCACAGGCTAGATGACGAGCGAGGGGTTGTGCACTGTTAGAGATTGTGACGTAGTCCTTCCCGAATGGTTGTTTTACTGCGTATTTGATTGAAAACTATTTGCTATCATCATGTTTTAGGTTGAATGCCATATTTGGGTTGAATGCCAAATATGTTAACCCTTCGGGGATTTTTATTGATATTTCCTCACTATTTTGACTTTAAACTTGTACTCAGTTATGCTATATTCTACTGTTTTCAAAACTCAACCATGTTTACTCAGCTTTAACACTTAAAATGATATTTAAAATAATATTTTGGGCTGAGCATCATGTTTTACTGTTGCGTGAGTGGCTTATGTGATTTTTGACTGATTAAGGCCGAGGGCCTATGTTGTGAGGATACCTTTTGGGTCGGTGATACACTGATTTTGACTATGAGGTTGAGGGCCTGAGATATGTACGGTATGAGGTGGCTTGTTTATATAAGGCCGAAAGCCTAGTGATGATGCCACGAGATGGCTTGATATTGTGCTAGGGCTGTAAAGGGCCCTACAGGAGTCTGCACACCACCAATGAGCGCGGGTATCCATTGTGATGTGAGATACAGCCCGAGGGGCTGGTATTGTTCTATGTGATTGCCCGCGAGGCTGGTATTGTTCTATGTGATTGCCCGAGGGACTGGTATTGTTCTAAGATATTGCCCGAGGGGCGGATTTGTTGACATTGTGCCCGAGGGGTGAACCTTATGTACTTATCTTTCTTACTTGCCTGTCATTTACCTATTTAAATAGTGTATTTGCACCCAGAGGGCGGATTTTCTGTGCCTACCTGCACTAATTGCTTTGCCTTCATTTGCATAACTATTGAAAAAAGTCATTTTTAAAGAAACTTAAACTGAGGTAAGATGCTTTAAGAGATTTCACAGCTTCATTGCTTTCTTACTGGTTTTGTACTACTTCTATACAGCATGTTGATGCACTTTTCGTGATTTTTTATCACTCAGTCTTTAGTTATGATTATTACTTCCTAAGTCACAGTACTCACTTTACTCCCTACACCTTGTGTGCAGATTCAGGTATTTCTGAACCTGGTAGCGGGTATTGGTTGATCGGAGGCAGAGTCATCGGAGTTTAGCAAGGTAGCTGCATGCGTTCGTAACACTGCTTTTCTCCCTATTTATTTCATTAGTCTGTATTTAGTACATTTCAGACTTTTTTAGTTGTCTTTAAACCCTAGTAGATGCTCGTGACTTGTGACACCCCGATGTCGGGCTGTATTTATTTCCGCACTTATTTTATTTTGCTAAATCTGTACTTGTTGGGGATTTATCCTTATAAATGACTGAAATTGACTTATTAAACTGTTAAAACTAAATTTAGGAATTGTGTCGGCTGACCTTGTCTTCACGAGAGGCGCCATCATGAACAAGTCCGGTTTGGAGTCGTGAAAAGTTGGTATCAGAGCCTAGGTTACATAGGTCTCATGGGTCATGAGCATGTTTAGTAGAGTCTCGCGGATTGGTACGGAGACGTCTGTATTTATCCTCGAGAGGCTGCAGAACCTTTAAGAAAAACTTCACATTCATGAATTCTTATCGTGCGTCCTTGATTCAGCTTGAAATATAACTCTTTGAATTCCTTCCCCGTATTAGTATATACGTGTGAGCGCTCAGTATAAGATATGCATCGATGGCATGTGATTCCCCGATCGAGGGACATGGTGTGTGTGACAACCCGGCCCGTCGTCATGTGAGTTACTGTCCCGTTCCCCCATATTGTGTTGCTCTATGTTTCAATATCAGTATTTGAATTGATCGGGTAGAATTGGATTGGTTCTAGTTTGAAATGAGGCACTTAGCCTCTTAGAAGGAAGCTTGTTTTGGAAAAGTCAACCAGAAGTTGACTATATAGTTAGAGGGATCGGATGTGAATTCCGATGATTCAGTTAGCTTTGGGGGATGATTTGTGACTTAGGAGTGCGATCGGAATTGAATTTGGAGGTCCGGCATAGAATTAGGCTTGAATTGGCGAAGGTTGAATTTTGACGAACTCCGGTTGGTAGGTGAGATTTTGATCTAGGGGTCAGAATGGAATTCCGAGAGTTGCAGTAGCTTCGTTAGGTGATTTTGGATGTGCGAGTAAAATTTCAGGTCATTTGGATGTCGTTTGGTTGGGCTTTTGATTGAAAGTGCATTTCGGAAGTTTTGAAGAAACTTAGGCTTGAATTCAATGTGATTTAATGGTTTTAGCATGGTTTGACGTGTTTGGAGGATTGGAACAAGTTTGAATAAGGTTTTAGGTTGTGTTGGTTCTTTTGGTTGAGGTCCCGGGGGCCTCGGGGTGAATTTGAGTGGTTAAACGAGAATTTTTGAAGTTTGCTACAGGTCTGTAAATTGTTGTCATCTGGTATTTCTGCTTCTGCGGAAATGGACCGCAGAAGCGGTTCCGCAGAAGTGGGTATGAGGGCGCAGAAGCGATCTTGGACCTTGAGTGGCGAGTTCCTCAAAAGCGGACCCTTTCCGCATCAGCGGGTTGTCAGGAGCGTGTGTGTAACCGCAGAAGCAGTCTTGGGAATCCGCAGAAGCGGATAGTGAATCGCAAAAGCGAAAGCTGTGTAATTAATGATAAAAAGCATAAGCGGTCCCGCATAAGCGGTAGCGGGACCGCAGAAGCGAAAAGGACTGTGCACAGAAGGGTTTAAAGGGTTATTTCATCCGCGAGTTCCATCATTTTTCCTCCATTGTTGAGTGAGCTTGAGAGCTATTGACGGGATTTTTAGAGAGTTTTGACTGCGAATTCATTGGAGGTAGTTTTATGGCCTAGAAACATCATTATATTGAAGAATCTACCTTTAATTCATGGAAAATTGGAGTAAAAATTGGAAGAATTAGGGCTTGGTTTTTGGAATGTAAATTTGGAATTTGAAGGGCCATTTGAACCCCGATTTTGATGAATTTGATAAGTATAGACTCGTGGCGAGACGAGGAATCCGGTGATGTGAATTTCATAATTTTTCGAGAAGTGGGCCCGGGGCTCGGGTTTTGCCAACTTCGTGATTTTCGATGTTTTTCGAGTATTTTCGATTGGGTTATGTTCCTTTAGCTTATTGTAACACATTCCTTGCAGTTTTGGTTAGATTCCATGCGCGAGGAGGTTGATTCGAGGGGAAAAGGCTTGGCGAGCTAGACTCTTGGCCGGCTAGAGGTGAGTAATGACTTTAAATGATGTCCTAAGGGCTTGAGACCCCGGACTTGCACAACTTGGTGCTGTGTTGAGATGAGACACACGTTCAATGACGAGCGCGGGGTCATTTACTATTGAGGACTGTGACTTGGTCCAGTCCGGATGACATTTTTACCTCGTATTAGCTATGACTTGTTGTTTTCACCATGATTTGGGCTTATTGCTATATTTGGGGCTTATTGTCGACTGTTTGAACTCCTTATGAGTTAACATCACTGTTCTCCTCACTATTTGAAATAATATTTGAACTCAGTCCATGTGATTTACACTATTTCATGAACTCGTCCATTTATTACTCAAACCTGGAGTTTTAACTGATATTTGAACTATTGTTTGGGCTGACATGATTGCTTTACTGATGCCCGAGAGGCTTTTGACTATATTTCTGGACTGATGGAGGCCGAGGGACATTTGAGAGGATATGATGAGTGATGTAAGGAGGCTTTCAGGCCTCGAGTGTATTGTGAGGAGGCTTTCAGGCCTCGAGTGTATTGTGATGAGGCTTTCAGGCCTTGAGTGTATTGTGAGGAGGCTTTCAGGCCTTGAGTGTTATGTGAGGAGGATTTCAGGCCTCGAGTGTATTGTGAGTAGGCTTTCAGGCCTCGTATTGATATTGTTCAGGCTTTCAGGCCTTATTGATAGCGCTTGGGCTGTAGGAGTCCCTCCGGAGTCTGCACACCCACAGTAAGCGCGGGTACCCATATGAGTGAGAGTGAGCCCCAGGGGTTGATGTTGTACTGAGTGATTAATACGGAGCCCGCGGGGCTGATGCTGCACTGAGAGTTTGATATGGCGCCCGAGGGGCAGGTTCCTGAGTATCTCTTATTGATTGAGAATAATTTTTTTAACTGTTTTCAATGAGTTTTCTTACTGTATTTCACTGGTCTCTACTATTTATCTAATTTTTCTGCTTGAGATAGCATAAACTGTGCCTTTGTGGGATTTCTATGTTCTCGTATATTATTTATTTTTATTACTCACTGGGTCGGAGTACTCACATTACTCCCTGAACCGTGTGTGCAGATACATGTATAGCAGAGTTCGTTCCTGAGCGCTGATTTCCAACCAGAGCAGGCGGACCCGGAGAGACGAGGTAGTTGTCAGCGTCCACAGCCCCGTTTCTTCCTTATCTTTTTCTCGTATTTCATCTATCTCGGACTATGTTCTTAGATACAGTCTTGTAGTAGTTAATAAACTCTGTAGTAGCTCATGACTTGTGACACCCCGATTACGGGCTGGACTTGGGTTGGTTTTCTTGATATCGCGGTTATGTTCGTATTGCTGGTTATGATATTCCTCCTTTAAGCTTATTTATGATTAATAACTGTCAGATATTTGAGGAGTTAAATGTTCTGTTGGCTGGCCTCGTCTTCACGAGAGGCGCCATCACGACCAGGTGGGTTTTGGGTCGTGACAAGTTGGTATCTGAGCCTAGGTTACTAGGTCTCACGAGTCATGAGCAGGTTTAGTAGAGTCTCGCGGATCGGTACGGAAACGCCTGTATTTATCCTCGAGAGGCTGCAGAACCCTTAGGAAAAATTCACATTCTTGAAATTCTTGTCGTGCAACTTTGATGATCCGAGAACTAAACTTCTGTGTTCTATTCTCTCACAGATGGAGAGGACTCGCGATACAGGATAAAGCGGTCGACCACCAGTACCACTTACTGAGGGCACTAGAGGCCAGGGACGCGATTGTGGTCGTGGTAGGGGCAGAGCCGCGGGGGAAGCTCCTGTTGCTCCACCAGTTGCCCCGGCTCAGGAGCAGGCCCCGGCTGCAGACATTCCAGCAACACCTGTCCAGGCACCGGCGATGCCCATTGTGATACCGGGTCTCCAGGAGACCCTGGCTCAGATACTATCAGTTTGCACTGGCTTAGCCCAGGTAGTTTCAGCCACTACTATAGCGGCTACTTCTCAGGCAAGGGGAGGCAGTCAGACCCCCGCTGCTCGCACACCCGAGCAGGTGATGCAGGGTTTACAGACACCGGGAGCAGCTCTAGCCGGTTGTACCAGTTTAGGATTTTGTGGCTCCGGCTATGCCAGACGATGAGCAGCGTCGTCTCGAGAGGTTCAGTAGGCTTCAGCCTCCAATTTTCAGTGGTGATCAGGGTGAGGATGCCCAGGGATTCCTTGACAAGTGTCAGTGTATGCTTCGGACGGCAGGGATTTTGGAGTCCAGCGAAGCAGCATTTACCACATTTCAGTTCACTAGGGTTTCCTTCACCTGGTGGGAGGCATGTGAGCGGCGTAGGCCGGCAGGTGCAGTGCCTTTGTCATGGCAGGAGTTCTCCACTATCTTTTTGGAGAAGTGGGTACCACAGTCTCAGAGGAAGGAGCTGCGTAGGCAGTTCGAGTGGCTTCGACAGGGAGACATGACTGTGACCCAGTATGAGGCGAGATTTTCTGAGTTAGCCCGTCATGCCTCCTGGATAGTTCCGACCGATAGAGAGAGGATCAAGAGGTTTGTAGATGGACTTAACTATCACCTTCGTGTTCTGATGACTCGAGAGAGAGTTCTGGGTATTTCCTTTGAGGATGCAGTCGATATTGCTCGTGATATTGAGTTGGCTCGCCGTCAGGACAGAGAGAAGAGGGAGGCCAAGAGGCCTTGAGGTTCTGGTAGTTTCAGTGGTGTCCCGCCTAGGGGTTAGTTTCAGCAGAGTAGAGGTCGTTCATTCAGGCCACCTCAGTCAGCTCGCTCTGAGTATCGTTGGTCGTCTTCTGGCCGAGGTCATCAGGGTTATCAGCAGGGCCATCCATCCCTCAGCGCCCTTCCATCTCAGGGTTTATCTCGAGCTCCATCTATTCAGGGTTCCTTCAGGCCGAGTGCGTCATCCAGTCACTCTAGTGCACGGGGCTCCCTTCAGTCCCATTCTCCAGCACCCGGGTGCTGTTTTGAGTGCGGGGAATTTGGGCACTTGTGGAGGCAGTGTCCTCGGCTTCGTGGTAGTCAGTCTCAGCAGAGGGGTCAGCCCTAATCTTTTGGCCCATCTTTTTCAGCACCTGCCCCACCGGCTAGGGGTGAGGGTCAGGCAGCTAGGGGCTGCCCCAGAAAGGGAGGTCGATCAGGTAGTGGTCAGGCTCGATTCTATGCTCTTCAGGGCCGGTCAGATGCTATTGCTTCGGATGCTGTTATCATAGGTATTATTTCAGTCTGCCACAGGGATGTCTCAGTTTTATTTGATCCCGGTTCTACATTTCCTATGTGTCTTCTTATTTTGCTCACCATTTGGGTACGACTCGGGGGTACCTTGCTTTGCTTGTTCATGTATCCACCCCGGTGGGCGATACTATTGTGGTAGACCATGTATATCGGTCGTGCTTAGTGACTATTGTAGGTCTGGAGACTCGAGTTGATTTGTTGTTGTTGAGCATGGTAGATTTTGATATTATTCTGGGAATGGATTGGTTATCTCCGTGCCATGGTATTCTAGACTGTCATGCCAAGACAGTCACCTTAGCCATACCGGGTGTCCCAAGGATTGAGTGGAGTGGTATGACTGACTATGTTCCTAGCAAGGTGGTTTCCTTCCTAAAGTCCCAACGGATGATTGGGAAAGGTTGTCTATCATATTTGGCTTTTGTGAGAGATGTTGGAGCTGAGGCTCCTAGTCTTGATTCTGTCCCCGTTGTGAGGGATTTTCCAGATGTGCTTCCAGCAGACCTGCCGGGCATGCCACCGGATAGGGACATTAATTTCGGTATTGATCTGGTGCCGGGCACTCAGCCCATCTCTATTCCTCCCTATCGTATGGCACCGGCAGAGTTAAAGGATTTGAAGGAGCAGCTTTAGGAACTCCTAGATAAGGGGTTTATACGTCCTAGTGTGTCACCGTGGGGTGCACCGGTCTTATTTGTGAAGAAGAAAGATGGCTCAATGAGAATGTGCATTGACTACAGGCAGTTGAACAAGGTAACAGTAAAGAACAAGTATCCACTACTGCGTATGATGATTTGTTTGACCAGCTCCAGGGAGCAAGGGTATTCTCTAAGATTGATCTCCGTTCAGGCTATCACCAGCTAAAGATTAGGGATTCTGACATTATGAAGACGGCTTTCAGGACGAGATATGGGCACTATGAGTTTTTGGTTATGTCTTTTAGGTTGACTAATGCCCCAGCCGCGTTCATGCACTTGATGAACAGTGTATTTCTGCCATATCTAGATTCATTTGTGATTGTTTTTATTGATGATATATTGGTGTACTCGCATAGCAAGGAGGAGCACGCTCAGCACTTGAGAGTGGTATTACAGAGATTGAGGGAGGAGAAGCTTTATGCAAAGTTCTCCAAGTGTGAGTTTTGGCTTGGGTCAATGGCTTTCCTGGGGCACGTGGTATCCAGTGATGGTATTCAGGTTGATCCGAAGAAGATAGAGGTGGTGCAGAGTTGGCCTAGACCGACCTCAGCCACAGAGATTCGTAGTTTCCTCAGTTTGGCAGGGTATTATTGCCGATTTGTTCAGGGATTTTCTTTTATTGCATCGCCCTTAGCCAAGTTGACTCAGAAGGGTGCCCCATTTGTGTGGTCCGAGAAGTGCGAAGAGAGCTTTCAGAAGCTCAAGACAGCTTTGACCACGGCTCCAGTGTTGGTGTTGCCATCATCTTCAGGTTATTACAAGGTGTATTGTGATGCTTCGAGAATTGGGATAGGATGTGTGTTGATGCAGGAGGGAAGAGTTATTGCATATGCTTCTCGTCAGTTGAAGCTTCATGAGAAGAACTACCCCCTATATGATTTGGAGTTGGCTGCTATAGTTCATGCTTTGAAGATTTGGAGGCACTACTCATATGGCATATCTTGTGAGGTATATACTGATCATCGCAGCCTTCAGCATTTGTTCAAATAGAAGGATCTTAATTTGAGGTAGCGGAGGTGGCTTGAGTTACTTAAGGATTATGATATCACCATTTTGTATCACCCGGGGAAGGCCAATGTAGTGGCCGATGCTTTGAGCCGGAAGGCGGTTAGTATGGGCAGCCTGGCGAACATTCTAGTTGGGGAGAGGCCCTTTGCAGTTGATGTCCAGGCTTTGGCCAATCGGATGGTGAGGTTAGACATTTTAGAGCCTAGTCGGGTGTTGGCTTGCGTTGTTTCTCGGTCTTCCTTGTACGACTGCATCAGAGGGCGCCAGTATGATGATCCACATTTGCTTGTCCTTAAGGACAGAGTTCAGCATGATGATGCCAGAGATGTGACCATTGATGTTGACGGTGTGTTGAGGATGCAGGTCCGTATTTGCATCCCCAATGTGGATGGGCTTCGGGAGTTAATATTGGAGGAGGCCCACAGCTCGTGGTATTCTATTCATCCAGGTGCCGCGAAGATGTATCAGGATTTGAGACAGCATTACTGGTGGAGGAGAATGAAGAAGGATATTGTGAGTTATGTAGCTCGGTGTCTCAACTGTCAGTAGGTCAAGTATGAGAATCAGAGCCCCGGTGGCGTACTTCAGCGCATGGATATTCCCGAGTGGAAGTGGGAGAGGATTACTATGGATTTTGTGAGTGGTCTCCCTCGGACAGCGAGGAAGTTTGATTCGATTTAGGTGATTGTAGATCGGCTGACCAAGTTCGCGCACTTCATTCCGGTGTGTACTACCTATTCTTTGGAGTGGTTACCAGAGATTTTCATCCGAGAGATTGTTCGATTGCATGGGGTCTAAGTTTCAATTATCTCGGATAGAGGTACTCAGTTTACTTCCCAGTTTTGGAGGACTTTTCAGCGGGAGTTGGGTACACAAGTAGAGTTGAGCACAGTGTTTCGTCCTCAAATGGACGGGCAGTCCGAGTGTACTATTTAGATATTGGAGGACATGTTGCGAGCCTGTGTTATTGACTTTGGAGGTTCTTGGGCTGATTTCTTGCCTGTTGCAGAGTTTGCTTACAACAACAGCTATCCGTCCAGCATCCTGATGGCGCTGTATGAGGCCTTATATGGGAGACGGTATAGATCTCTGGTTGGTTGGTTTGAGCCCGGCGAGGCAAGGTTATTGGGGACAGAGTTGGTCCAGGATGCCTTAGAGAAGGTGAAAGTGATCTAAGAGAGACTACGTACAGCTCAGTCGCGTCAGAAGAGTTATGCGGATCGGAAGTTTCGGGATGTATCTTATATGGTAGGTGAGAAGGTCTTGTTGAAGGTTTCGCCCATGAAGGGCGTTATGCGATTTGGAAAGAAAGGGAAGCTGAGTACGAGGTTCATTGAGCCTTTTGAGATACATAGGAGGATTGGAGAGGTGGCTTATGAGGTTGCTTTGCCACCCAGCTTGTCCAGTGTGCATCCGGTATTTCATGTGTCTATGCTCCAAAAGTATGTTGGGGACCCGTCTCATGTGTTGGACTTCAGTACAGTTCAGTTGGATGATGATTTGACCTATGATGTGGAGCCAATGGCTATTTTGGGTCGTCAGGTTCGGAGATTGAGATCAATGGATATAGCTTCGGTGAAGGTGTAGTGGAGAGGTCAGCCCGTGGAGGAGGCCACTTGGGAGACCGAGCGGGAGATGCGGAGCAGATATCCTCACTTGTTTGAGACTCCAGGTATGTTTCTTGACCCACTCGAGGATAAGCGTTTGTTTTAGTTGGGGAGGATGTGACGACCTGGCCCGTCGTCACGTGAGTTACTGCCCCGTTTCCCCCATATTGTGTTGCTCTATGTTTCAATATCAGTATTTCAGTTGATCGGGTAGAATTGGATTGGTTCTAGTTGGAAATGAGGCACTTAGCCTCTTAGAAGGAAGCTTGTTTTAGAAAATTTAACCGAATGTTGACTATATAGTTAGAGGGCTCGGATGTGAATTCCGGTGATTTGCTTAGCTTCGGGGGATGATTTGTGACTTAGGAGTGCAATCGGAATTGAATTTGGAGGTCCGGTGTAGAATTAGGCTTGAATTGGCGAAGGTTGAATTTTGGCGAACTCCGGTTGGTAGGTGAGATTTTGATCCGGGGGTCGGAATGGAATTCCGAGAGTTGCAGTAGCTTTGTTAGGTGATTTTGGATGTGCGGGTAAAATTTCAGGTCATTTGGAGTCGTTTGTTTGGGCTTTTGATTGAAAGTGCATTTCGAAAGTTTTGAAGAAACTGTTTTAGCGTGGTTTGACGTGTTTGGAGGATTGGAACAAGTTTGAATAAGGTTTTAGGATGTGTTGGTGCTTTTGGTTGAGGTCCCGGGGGCCTCGGGGTGAATTTGAGTGGTTAAACGAGAATTTTTGAAGTTTGTTACAAGTCTGTAAATTGCTGTCATCTGGTATTTCCCCTTCAGCGGAAATGGACCGCAGAAGCGGTTCCGCAAAAGCGGGTATGAGGGCGTAGAAGCGATCTTGGTGCTTGAGTGGCGAGTTCCACAAAAGCGGACCCTTCCCGCATCAGCGGGTCCGCAGGAGCGTGTGTGTAACCACAGAAGCGGTCTTGGGAATCCGCAGAAGCGGACAGTGAATTGCAAAAGCAAAAGCAGTGTAATTAATGAAAAACCGCATAAGCGGTCATTTGGCCGCAGAAGCTGTCCCGCATAAGCGGTAGCGGGACCACAGAAGCGAAAAGGAATGTGCACAGAAGGGTTTAAAGGGTTATTTCATCCGCGAGTTCCATCTTTTTTCCTCCATTGTTTAGCGAGCTTGAGAGCTATTGACAGGATTTTTAGAGATATTTGACTGGGAATTCATCGGAGGTAAGTTCTATGGCCTAGAAACATCATTATATTGAAGAATCTACCTTTAATTCATGGAAAAGTGGAGTAAAAATTGGAAGAACTAGGGCTTGGTTTTTTGAATGTAAATTTGGAATTTGAAGGGGCATTTGAACCCCGATTTTGATGAATTTGATATGTATAGACCCGTGGCGAGACGAGGAATCTGGTGATGTGAATTTCGTAATTTTTTGAGAAGTGGGCCCAGGGCTCGGGTTTTGCCAACTTCGTGATTTTTGATGTTTTTATAGTATTTTCGATTCGGTTATGTTCCTTTAGCTTATTGTAACACATTCCTTGTGGTTTTGGTCAGATTCGATGCACGACGAGGTTGATTCGAGGGAAAAAGTCTTGGCGAGCTAGACTCTTGGCCGGCTAGAGGTGAGTAATGACTTAAATGATGTCCAAAGGGCATGAGACCCCGGACTTGCACAACTTGGTGCTGTGTTGAGATGAGACACGCATTCAATGACGAGCGCGGGGTCATTTACTATTGAGGACTGTGACTTGGTCCAGTCCGGATGACATTTTTACTGCGTATTAGCTATGACTTGTTGTTTTCACCATGATTTGGGCTTATTGCCATATTTGGGGCTTATTGCCGACTGTTTGAACTCCTTATGAGTTAACATCACTATTCTCCTCACTATTTGAAATATTATTTGAACTCAGTCCATGTGATTTACGCTGTTTCATGAACTCATCCATATATTACTCAAACCTGGAGTTTTAACTGATATTTGAACTATTGTTTGGGCTGAGCATGTTTGTTTTACTGATGCCCGAGGGGCTTTTGACTATATTTTTGGACTGATGGAGGCCGAGGGCCATGTGAGAGGATATGATGAGTGATGTAAGGAGGCTTTCAGGCCTTGAGTGTATTGTGAGGAGGCTTTCAGGCCTCGATTGTATTGTGAGGAGGCTTTCAGGCCTCGAGTTTATTGTGAGGAGGCTTTCAGGCCTTGAGTGTTATGTGAGGTGGCTTTCAGGACTCGAGTGTATTGTGAGCAGGCTTTCAGGCCTCGTATTGATATTGTTCAGGATTTAAGGCCTTGTTGATAGCGGTTGGGCTGTAGGAGCCCCTCCGGAGTCTGCACACCCACAGTGAGCGCGGGTACCCATATGAGTGAGAGTGAGCCCGAGGGGCTGATGTTGTACTGAGTGATTGATACGGAGCCCGCGGGGCTGATGCTGCACGGAGAGTTTGATATGGCGCCCGAGGGGCAAGTTCCTAAGTATCTCTTATTAATTGAGAATAATTGTTTTAACTATTTTCAAAGAGTTTTCTTACTGTATTTTACTGGTCTCTACTGTTTATCTGATTTTACTGCTTGAGATATCATAAATTGTGCCTTTGTGGGATTTCTATGTTCTCGGATATTATTTATTTTTATTACTCACTGGGTCGAAGTACTCACATTACTCCCTACACCGTGTGTGCAGATACAGGTATAGCAGAGTTCGTTCCTGAGCGCTGATTTCCATCCAGACCAGGCGGACCCGGAGAGACGAGGTAGCTGTCAGCGTCCACAGCCCCGTTTCTTCCTTATCTTTTTCTTGTATTTCATTTATCTCGGACTATGTTCTTAGATACAGTCTTGTAGTAGTTAATAAACTCTGTAGTAGCTCATGACTTGTGACAACCCGATTGCGGGCTAGACATGGGTTGGTTTTCTTGATATCGCGGTTATGTTCGTATTGTTGGTTATGATATTCCTGCTTTAAGCTTATTTATGATTAATAACTGTCAGATATTAGAGGAGTTAAATGTTCTGTTGGCTGGCCTCGTCTTCACGAGAGGCGCCATCACGACCAGGTGGGTTTTGGGTTGTGACAGTGTGATCTCTGTGTGTTGATGTCGACTAGTCTGGAGGACTTGAGGCCGAATTTTTGCCTATAGCTTGAGCTCGAAGCTGATGATCACGTGAGCACGTGCTTCTGGATCTACATGTTTTGTTGTCCCTATTGAGGGAAGTAATGACTAGATAGCTAGGTGATGAGTATGTTATGACTGCGAGATATGTTCATATGAACCAAATGAGGCGAGAAGGGTCTGCATTGGGGCAGCAATGACTATTTAGTGTTTGATTTCCACCGTGATTGGATGTATATCCCTTAGTTATAGGACTGTGAAGAATCTTTTCATGTGTCCTAATTGGGAATGAAGTAAATTTCATGTTGCGGTATGAGTTCAGACTCGGTAAGATTTAGAGACTGCGTGATGTTTATGATGGTGGAAGGTATACATAAATGCTAGTTTGAGGCAAAGCAGGTAGGTTATCTCCCGCGGAGTTTTCTGAGGTTGTGTGATCCTTATGTTGTCTGTTAGAAGATCTCATTTACAAGTGAAATATATGGGTTGCAATTTAAATTTGGGTCGCTTAAGAGAGTAGGTTTAACTGTTACAAGTGTGAATGCAAGATTTGCCTAAGAGTTAAAGTACCAGATGGTTTGTGTTTCTCAGGCTTATGAAGGATCGAGTTTAATCTCACTGTGGTATTATATTATGAAAGCAATATAGTATATGTGTTATGAGTTATTGAGTGTGTTTTGATCTATGGCTTCGAGCCAAGCGGGGAAGTCTGCTAATGATTAGTTGATTGCACGGTTATGTGCTATGTTGGTTCCAGTTTGAGGCATTTGGGTGAATCAATTATGGTTACAGAGATTGAGATCGAGGATGGCTTGAATGAAGGAAAATTTTGACAAAGGTTATATCATGTTTCATGGGAGTATGAGAATCACGGAATGTCTTGAGTTGTTGTTAGTAATGGATGCTCGGTGCATAGAGCAGGAAGTTGCTTGGTTGTTCTAGGATGAGGTTACACTCTGCGGTGTCGTAGTGCTAATGAGTCACAGGTTGTTTCATTCATTTGGTCAGGCTAATTGCAGTTTGAGTAGAGTAAATGACTCTCGGGAATGGTTCTAAGGGGGGCTCAAGATTTTTCAAGTAATAAGTTGAAATTTTCGAGTTGTATTTTTTTGCTAGGAACTAAAGTTTGCATTGGAGGTTGTCAAGAGTCAAGACTCATGGTAGTTCTATATCATTAGGGAGTTCTGTATATATCAGCATCAGGAAGCTGAAGGTAACAGATCTATATTCGCAGGAAGTCTCTTCAGAGTAGAGTAATTTGAATGTGGTGCTTTGGGGATATTTAAGAGAGTATTCATCGGCTTATGGACCGTAGGTCGGTGTGGATTTATGCTTAGGTTTCATGTGGTAAGTCTGGGTTGAGGAAATTGTGGTGCTACAGCAAGAGGAGTATCAAGATGAAGGTAAATTAGAAGGAAACTCAGATAGATGGGGTAGCTTGATAGTAGGTCGGATCGGTATGGTAAGGATATGATTAGCTCATTGGATGCTTATGAGGTAATGAGTTTAGGCAGGTGTTTTGCGGCAATGCTCTTGAGTGTTAGTGGCATGCATTACTTGGTTGAGTCAGAAGGATTCAGTCCCGACGGTTCAGTCTTGTGCGAGTGGAATTTGGAAAGTTCTTAATGATTTCTACCACGGTTAGTGGTGTATAATTTCCACGGGCATGAGGAGCATGGGATGTATAGTGATTTTATCCCAGATGGGGTCCAATAGAAAAGTTCTTGGCTAGTTGAGTACGTAGTTGTGTGTGGCTCGAAATGGGTACGAAGTTCTTATGTTTACCTTAGGATGGTATGGTGTATGCGGTATGTTGTTCAAGACTTAGATCTGCATGTGTAAGGTCACAGATTAGTTCTGAAGGGAAGGTTACAATTCTTAGGCAGCACGGGCAACTTCAAATAATTAGAGAAGTGAGGTTCAGATAATTAGGGAAATGATCTTTAGATGATTAAGAAAATGGTATTGCTAGTTGGGGTGATTAAGTGATGGTACTTCGGTAGTATTGCGGCACTCTCTTGTTAGATCTTTCACACCTCCTTTTTCCGATTTGCTTTACTACACCCCGTGAAGGGTATAATAAAAGAAGGAGTTTTTCCAATTAAAGGACAATCGAAACGGGATTCGTTTTATTTAAGATTCAGAGTCGCCACTTGGGAGATTTATGGTGTCCCAAGTCACCGGTTTGAATCCCGAATCGAGGAAAGGGTTTGACTCTGTTTAACAGTCGCGAACCAGAAATCCGGGTAAGGAATTCTGTTAACCCGGGAGAAGGTGTTAGGCACTCCCGAGTTTCGTGGTTCTAGCATGGACCTCAACTGCTATATTTGGCTAAAATATCTGATTTTGATATTAAACCTACAGTGCAATTTTAAAGTTATTTACCGCTTTTTGTCAATTATTATTTTTATTTAAGAAAGTGAACGTCATTTAAGAATATGTTTTCGGATCACGTCACATGAAATGCACCCGGATCCTCGACACAATCCTATTCAACGTTTTTGGATTTGGATTTGGGTCGCATGAAATGCACACCCGTATTTAAGAAGGTAATTTTATTAAAAGCGAGCCTAAAGCGACTAACGTGTTGTTATCTTTTGGAAAGGCCGTGAAATTTGCTAAACGGCCCATCCCGAATTCTAAATATTTTTGAATTAAGTAATTAATGAGGGCCCCGCAATTATATCTTTGATTTGGCGAGGCTCATCTCATTTTTATTATTAAAGGCTAACTTAAAGTAACTAAATTTTCTATTTATATTATTAGTCTCTAAAGGTTAATTAATCCATGAATATAAATTCGAGTCTCGAATTCAAGTCCGAATTCAAACAAAAGGCAAGATTCTTTTAGCATGAACCCGCTACCTAATTCAAAAACTTGATTTCATATTTATGAATTAATTCATCTATTCCTAATTAAGCATTGTTCAAAAATTATCAAGCTTAACCCCCTGAACCCTACATGAAATTGACCGGATCGGGCTTTTAGGTATACTCCACATGGAAAATTTTGCTAAATATATATGAGACAAAATAGTCCTAAGCCTGGCCAGGTTCGATATAGACAAATAATTATAATAGGAATTAGGCCATAATTTGGGTTTTTAGGCCCAAAGTTACTTGGGGAAATCCCATCTGAACTAGTGAATTGACCCAATGATCTTTGGGATTAACTTCAGAGAACACAAACGCCTTTCTCTATTTTTAATTCCAGTTATCCTATCTATTAGCCCTTTGCGAAATCTCAGATATTAACGTTAAGAGCACCACTTTAGGTTCTTATACCAATTAAATTCTAACAATCAACCGGGATTGTTAATCTATACACTGCTATTAATCAACTAAAACAGGATAAACACCATTCCTTGAAATGAATCAATTTAACTACTCAAAATTGAAATCCAACGACCATCAGGCCAACACAGAACTCATTTTAGCTGGAACAATTTAAGCCAATTAACTAGTCTTTATTTTGACACAGCAATTTGATCAGCAATTCAATTAATTATGAAATCTAACTTTATATAAGCCATATGCTAAACTCAATGTCCTACATACGTGAACAGAAACCGAAAATGAGTCAATCAACCATTAACTCTTTCACCAATTCATATGAGATCAAACTAAAACAATTTCCAATTTTCACAGTTTGTAACTTTCAAACAGTCTATAGGTAACAGTCTGTTATAACAGTCCATTTAACAGTTCATTACAACTTCAAATCACAAATGACACTAATTAACAGTCCAGATCTACATGAATTTTCTCTAACAAACAGAATTTTTTTTTAATTCTCTAACAAAATGAACTAAGTATGAGATGAACATAAAAAGCTGAAGCAAAATCCTTAAAAAAAAACTACACTTATTCCATATTCATGAACTTGAGATTACAATAGAGTTTGCAATATGTACCTGTGGATCAGAATTTAAAGAGGAAAGTGATTAGCACAGCAGTAGCAGAACCAGTAGCCAATGAAATCAGCAAACTCAGGAAAATTTCACACGAAATCAGTTGTAAAAACTCAATCCAAATGAACCTCAACAATTTCTGAAATTGCAAGTAACCAACTGTGGAACAGAATTAGCAATAGACTATATTTTTGGATCTAGAAATCAGTGTAACAGTAATTTCTGAATTTTTACTAAGATTTTTATTGTTTTTGGAGTTTTTGCTATGAATTTCGAAAAAATTGATCTGAAACTTGAAGTGAAAATTGGGAGGGAAAAATCTGAAGGTTCTAAACTTGTTAATCAAGGAATTTGCATGCCCTTTTATAGGCAACAATATGTTACAATTTCAGATTTCTTTCTTTACAAGTTAGTCCTTCTTTTATTTCTTTTTTAACCCCCCTATTTCTGAATTGTGCTACAAGTAACTACACTTATTTAGCCAAAGTATACATTATAGTCTATTCTAGAAGGTTCTATTCCCATTACAATTCCTATATTACCCTTGCTTCACTTCAAAAATTACCAAACCTTATTAAACTACCCTTTTTCAATGCCCAAAATACCCTTTACCTATGCTGTAATTACTATCTTAATGACTAGCTCATTTGATATGCCCAAAATGCCCCTAAAGGCCCTTCTGAAACTATTATTGTAATACAGCTATATCCAAACCTTTGATTTGCTCATTATTTAAGAATAAATCCAATTTTAAATTTTAATAAGATCTAATGATTTGAATTCAGAATTAATGACCAAACTAACTATCAAAATAATCAATTAAACTGAAACTGAACTAACCAGTAATTAATTCAAACCAAATGAAATGACATATTATCACAAACTAAAACAAAAATTAAAAATCTGAAAAGACCAAATCAAAATACCTAAGTATAGGATTAACACAGAACTGATAAAACTAATAGAACTTTAAACTAGAACGAATTGAACAAGCACTACAAAAGATTTTTGATAACAAACAGAGGATAAGAAACTTACCCCGACTAAGAAAGATTCCGGCTAGCCATTTTTGAAAGAACCTTTCAAGATTCTTGACACGTAACATCCCTAGCCATGTGTTTTCACAAGAAAACACTTGGTTAAGGATATTACGGTCAAAAATCACAAAGATTTTGGGTTAGGGTTCTTGGCCGGAAAATCAAATTCGAACCGTTCTGGCCAGATTCGAGGAACATGGATGGATATTAGGGACGAGAAGGTTAAGGCGACTCTATGGTGTTGATTTGGGGAAATTTGGACAAGATTGAATTTTGGCCGGAAAACTTTGAACCAGGATTCGAAGAGATTGGTTGATGTTTGAGGGAAGTTATTTAGATATTTGGAACG